>JAHBCN010006074.1:0-37500 GCA_019359885.1 Listronotus oregonensis | reverse complement strand
TTTGGAGAGGATTTTCCATTCCTTAGAACAGTTAAAGAGTGGTTTAAGCAATTCCGAAGACAAATATTTGATCTGGAGGATAGTAAACCTTTAGATCGACTTGCTGGGGTCAAAAAAGTATTGTCGCTGTAAAAGAAAATAGCAAATGCAGAAAAATACATCATATCTTAAAGATTCGTTCACCGATATTATACTTTTTACATGATTATTTATAGTCCAGTAACTGAAGACCTGAAAGTACCCAAAGCTGTAAATAAATCTGTAGAGTTTTAATTTGTAAAGCAATTCTTGGATCTTCGCGGATGCTTTTAAGCGAGAAAAAGTTTATCAACATTAACAGAAAAAATGGGCTGAAAATGGCCCCTCAAGGCCCGGAAAAATGGGTTCCCCAAGAATATCTGCCAAATATGTGAATAAAGAATGCTTATATGTTCTATAGTTTTGTATGGATCCATGTTTTAGTTTTTATTTGTTACTGCCTTTGGCTTTTTGAAAATGGGATATCCCCTTGGCAAGTGCTCGGGGTATGAGGCTGACTCCCGTCCAGCCTATGAACCTCCCCATGAATTTTTTGCAGATCTGCCTGCAACAAAGAAGACCCCCAAAAAACCAAAACACAAATACACCCATGTCGGTAAGTCGGTCGTTATCAAGATTGTAACTAAAACAAAAATTGAATTTCTAAGAAATTCTTTAGGTTCGAAATCTCTTGCAAATTCCGGATATTTTTAGTATAAAGTGACAAAATAGTATCTATAGTAAAAGAACAGAAAGGGGCAGTTGGTATGGCGTGTTAATTGATTTTGTTTACCTGAATTTCACTTTATATCAGGCATAGTAAATCACGGTTATTTATCCAATGTATATTGATGTTACATTCAGTCTTTATTTAATAAAATAATGCACTTTCTTTTATTTACGCTTTTTGAACAAGTTTCCTTTGCCAGTAATGCTAGAAGCAATAAAAAAAATAATAAATAATAATAAACTGAATGCTTCTAGCATTATAGCAAAGGAAACTTGTTCAAAAAAACGTAAAATAAAGAAAGTGCATTTTATTAAATAAAGACATATGTGTAGCATCAATATCTGTTAGTTTAAATAATACATGGTTACCTATGCTTGATGCTGAAGTAAATTCAGGTAAACTTAAAATCAATTAACACACCATACCACCCACCTTTCTGGTCTTTTTCAATACTATAAATACACCAGTCCAATAACCTATTGTCACTTATGACAAAAAGTCATTAAAAGTTCAAAAGCTATCAGAATTTCCTAAGTTTTCAGACCTAAAATTTCTTAAAATTTAGTTTAATTTTTTCTGTTTTAGTTTCATCTGATACGGTGCCCGACTTTCCACCGAAATGTAGATTAATATTTTGGATTTTTTGAGTTTCTTGAGGGTTTTCTTCTTTTTTGTTGCAGGCGATCTGCAAGTTCATAGGGGTCCATAGGGGCTGGACAGGGTCAGCCTGCATACCCCGGGACCCGGACCAAGAGGTCCCATTTTCCAAAAGTAAAAGGCGAGTAACCCAAATAAACAAACTAAAGAATGTTTGTTTAAACAAAAATGAAAATTGCCTTAAAATCTACAAAAATGGTCTCATAATTTTTTTCAAAAAATCGATAGTTTTCGAGATAACGGGACCCAAAAGTCCCGTCATTTTAGCTGCCGCTCTACCGCTAGAATACCGCTATCTTTATGAATTCATTTATAAGCGGGCGGGCGAATTGTTCCATTACTCGGGCAATAAAGTACATTTTTTAATCATTGAAAGTTCATCGAAATGGGAAAACCCGTACCTATCATTGTATATGAGTTTGGGTACATTCTGATTTTTCTAGAGTATTAAAAAGTGGTCAAAGTTTTTATTGATACTTTTTAAAATAGTTGTTAATAACATTTTCATTTTATAATAAGACTTAAGCTACTTTGGATCGAAAAGTATTAATTATTTATTTTATTGAATAGAGAGGTTGGCCAGAAAGGGATGTGGCGGAAAAGCTTAACATCCCAGAGAGTACTATTCATTTTGTTAAAAAAATTGCAGAAGAATGAGAGAAGAGCTGAAAGTGGTCGCCCCAAACTATCGAATCAAGAACAAAACAATAATTTAGTTAATATTTAAAAACCAACTATTTAAATCTGTAACAAATGCAGATAAAGAACGACGCATTGGATTTGGTCTACAATTTTACTTTAAACCTGCAAAGTAAAAGAAAATGCATTAATTCCCAAATCTTAAAGTAACTGAAAACATCAGATCTTACATGATAGACAATATGGATTCCGTCACAGTAGACCAGCTGATCTTCTTCTTTGTCTCACACAACTGGAACAAGTCCCTTGAGTTTCTTGGTGAATCCCAGATCATTGCCTGGACATATCCAAAGCTTTCTGATCAGGTCTGGCATGATGGGTTTAACAAATTTTCTTTTACGGTCTTCCCCCAACTTTTTTCCCCCCATTTTTTTTGGGTTTTAGATGGTCATTCCTCCAGCTTTCCAAATTAAACTGGGGTCCCCCGGGGCTCAGTGCTGGACCCACGCTGTTTTTTCTACATTAACGATCTTCTTTCCACAATCAACCCATTCATAGTTTTGTGAGATAGTACCCTCCACCTATTCAACGCCACCGTGTAACCCCCGATTTGAAAAAAAGCGCGGGTCAATGCAGATATCTTTCCAAGACCTCAAACTTATTTGAGGGGGGGTCCAAAATCTTGTTCAGTTTAATGCCTTGAACACAGCTTTTTTCGTCCGAAAAGTCGCAAAGCTCATCCCTTAATATGAGACAATTTAAACAAAGAGTCAACGCGGTTTACTTTGAGAATAACCTCAACGGGGACAAACACATTTATCCATAGCTTCAAGCTTCAAAAGTTTGGGATTCTTCCGAGCCAGAAAATATTTCTCTTCTTCCAATTGTACACTCTGTATGTATCCCAAATCAGACCCTTTTAAAATATTTTTCATGTCGGGGGAATTTGGGTCCCCTCAACACTTGCATCTGGATCCATTCAAAGAAGACCCGTTCGTCTTATTAAAATAAACGCTCACAGAAGGTTCCTTTCTTGCCCACCGTCGAGTGTGGGGAATCTGTCGCTCTTCATATTTTTTTCACGGTTTTTTCTAAAGGAGTTGGCCATTTAAATTTCCCTTTTTTCTCTGGCAGCTCCCAGAGCAACAGTAGTGCAATTTTTGCATCCTTTTACAGTTCAGTTAGAGACCCCCCTGAATTTCCCCCGTTTTCTTCGTTCCTTCATCCCAGGGGTCAAGACTAGGGAAACCCCAAGGCCCGCAGAAGTTTTCCCCTTTCCCCCCTCCCAATCCCAAAAATTTAATTTCCCTGTGAACAAACCCCCTCTCACCACACTGAAGAACCCCGGTACGTTAGTACTTGGTATTACCCTGTGGACTGTCCAAGAAAAAAAAACCTTTCGATTTTTTGTAAATAAATTTCCCCGATAAAAAGTGTTTTAATGGTTAAATGGGATACTTAAGGTATACGGGCCCCAAGGGAAACGATTTATGAAAAATTTCCAAAAGGACGAAGTTTGGGGCGATTTTGGTAAATGTTTGGGGTTTGAGTGAAAGGACTTGGTGTATACAGCTAAAAAAGGTTTTAAATGCGGAATTATATATGATGTACTACAGAAATCTTTTTCTTATTGATAAATTTGGAAGAAATTTTATCTTTCAGCAAGATAAGTTCCCGTTAAACAGCCTGGCAATATGAATGGATAAAGAGCAGCGTATCATGATTTTACCGTGGCCCCCACGTAGTCCGATTTAAATGTTATGGGAAAGTGTTTCGGGGTTATAAATTAAAAAAAAAAAAGGGAAAAGAGTTTGGGCCAAAAAGCAAAACTAAAGAAAAAAATTTTGAGGGGTGGAATAGTTACGAGGGAAAACCGGATATGCCCGGGTTTAATTATTCGATGCCTGGAAGGCAAACCTCTTCCTTTGAAAAAAAAGGGGCCTAATAAAATATTAAATTTTTCTGGAAATATAATTAAGTTTGTTTAAATTTATTAAATTGTTAATTGATTTATTAATTTGTTAGGTTTTATAAAAAATAAATACTGTCATTTTCCTTTTGCTTTTTTATGAATTAAAAGTAAAACAAGGTAAAAAAAAGCGATTTACAAAAAATTTGGAAGAAAGTCAAAATTTGACAAATTTTTTCCAAGATTTAATGGCCGTTACGAATACCCAAATTTTAAAAAAAAAGTTTGTTTTTTTAAAAATTAAAAAATTATTTGTTATTTTTTGAATATAGAAAGTTAATTTTTTTTATTTCAATTTATGGGAAAAAAGCCTATATTTTATTTAAATAAACCTGTTTTTAATATTCCTGATAAGTTTTTTATTATTTTTTTCCCTTTTTTAAAATTGTATTTTTTTTTGATAAAAAAAAATAAATTTCATTTCATTTAATTTTAACCCTTTTTAAAAAGGTTCCTTTTTCGGGTTTTTTTTTGCATAATTTTTTTTGGAAAAATTTTTTTATTCTATTTTTTAAATGGCAATAAATTATTTCCTTTAAACCGAAAGATTTTCCCGATACGCTAAATTTTTTTAAAAATCCCATTATTCAAAAATGACCATTTGTTGTCTTAATATTCTAAAGCGATGAAATTATAAAATAACAAATAAAAATGCTTGTCTATTTGTATCGTTTTTGCTTTACGGGCAGGACAACAAGACAAAAAAACATAAAATTTCCCAGAGCAACCACTTGACAGGACTCCGCACAACTTGTTTTTTAAAAATAAATACTTGGGAGATTTAATGGGCCATTTGGTTTTCATTGTTTTCGAAGCGATTTATCAAGGGAGGCTTGTTTTGGAAACGTATTTTTTAAAATTTTGTAAATATAATTTTAAATTATCCAGAAGCAAGAATTAAGGGAGGGATCAAATTAGAGGTCCCATCCACTGCAAGGGGAGAAAACTTTTGTTGGGATATGTTTAGGGTATTTTATTAATTAAAATACTTTTTTTACAAATTCGTAAGAAATTTTAAACTGTTTTAATTTAAAAACATTTATGAACGGGGTTTTAAATTTTTACTTTTAGCATTTAAGTAAAAGGATTGTTTAAAAGATAAGAAATTACAGAAACTAATAATTAGATAAAAATAACTTTATTTAATTACAAGTACAATTAGAATAAGAAACTTTATGGTCAATCTTATTTGTGGTTGTTACACAATTTATTTTGGTAAGATATGTACCCGGGCAGGAAGTAGTCATCCACCAAAGTTTTGGACAAAATTAGATTCTTTTTCTCTTGTAGCAAGTCTTCTATATAACCCTCTGCTACTGTACTGGACTTCCATTCACCGTGTTTCTTAATGGTAGTAATATTAGCACCAGAGACCGCCAACAAACTAGCTGAGGAACGTTGGAAGCAATGTTCAATGTAAAGATGGGAATCAGGCAAATTTAGAAATTTGGCCATTTGGGCAGTCATTTTACCAAATGTGTTAATTCTAACTGGAGCAATGGCACGTTTATTCTTTAGGCATCTTATAAAAACTCTTAAATTATAATTATTTGCTGAAAGAAGGGCTATGTACTTTTTATAATAGTTCATATGCAAGGTACCACTAATTACAAAGGTTCGTTGGTATATGCACAATTAGTAAAGTTTCCAAATCTTCAATGTTATTTAATGTCAAATTACATAGTTCTTCTTAACGACAGGCTCCAAATACACCGAAAATTGCGGCTACTTTTTGCATAAGATATATTTCATACGGATCTTCTGCGAGAAATTTGTTGATTTGTTCTCTTGTCAATATTTTAGACTTTTTCGGTCAATACCTTCCACCCTTGGCTCTGAAAAGGCAACTAGCTTGTAATATCTGCTAAGTTTCTGATTATTTATGTTCATCATCGCCTTTAACATGAAGTTATTTAACCAGAGCGTAGACGATTTCCATATTTTGGACTTTTTTAATAATTTTAATAATAAAATGCCCATTATCTCAAAACTGACCATTTAGTTGTCTTAGTACTATTCTAAAGCGATGAAATTATAAAAATAACAAATAAAAATGCTTGTCTATTGTGTATCTGTTTGCTGTCTTGACGGGCAGGACAACAAGACAAAATACATAAATTCCCAGAGCAACCACTTCTCCGTCTCATCAAATATTAAGTTGCATGACCTGCACACTAAGCTTAATAATATACAATACTTGGAAGATGATTGAATGGACCATTTAGTTTTGCACTTAGTTTAACGAAGCGTATTTATCAAGGGAGAAGTTTAAGTTGTGGAAACTGTATTTTGTAAATTATGTAAATATCAATTTACAGTTATACAGAATCTGTAAGAATTAAGGGTACGGGATCAGAATTAGAGGTGACCTTCATCCATCTGCCAAGGGGATGAAAACTATTTGTTGAGATATGTTTAGGATATTTTATTAATTAAAATACTTTTTCTACAAACGTCAGTAAGAGATTTTAATCATGCTGTAAGTATTTAAATGACACTGGTGTTAAAAGTTATTACTTTTAGCATTTGTGCTAAAAGTGATTTGCTTTTAACACAGATAAGAAATTACAGAAACGTAATAATTAGATAAAAATAACTTTATTTAATTACAAGTACAATTAGAATAAGAAACTTTATGGTCAATCTTATTTGTGGTTGTTACACAATTTATTTTGGTAAGATATGTACCCGGGCAGGAGGTAGTCATCCACCAAAGTTTTGGACAAAATTAGATTATTTTTCTCTTGTAGCAAGTCTTCTATATAACCCTCTGCTACTGTACTGGACTTCCATTCACCGTGTTTCTTAATGGTAGTAATATTAGCCATTTGGGCAGTCATTTTACCAAATGTCTTGATTCTAATTGGAGTAATGGCACATTTATTCTTTAAGCATCTTATAAAAACTCTTAAATTATTAATATTTGCTGAACGAAGGGATATGTACTTTTTAAAATAGTTCATATGCAAGGTACCACTAATTCGTTGGTATATGCACAATTAGTAAAGTTTCCAAATCTTCAATGTTATTTAATGTCAAATTACATAGTTCTTCTTGACGACAGGCTCTAAATACACCGAAAATTGCGGCTACTTTTTGCATAAGATATATTGCATACGGATCTTCTGCGAGAAATTTGTTGATTTGTTCTCTTGTCAATATTTTAGACTTTTTCGGTCAATACCTTCCACCCTTTGGCTTTAATCTAAAGGGATCACCTATATCTATTTCTCACGATCTCTCGCCTAAAGAGAGAGAAATAAATAGATTATTGGTGCAAAATCTTAAGGAAGCTAGATCAAAAAGCTGGTGGCGTATATCAGGGGCAAACAAACTTCATATAGGAGAAGAAATATTTTACATATGAACAGCTTGTAAACAAAAGTACCTGCGACAAGCAAGACGATGTTTTTCTAAATGTGTAATGGTGGCAGTAATTATTTTAATTATTAAGAAGGAGATTGTGATACACCGTGTAATTTTTGATAAGAAAATTGGAAAAATTACAACGATTTTTAACTAATAAATATAAAATTTTAAAATTAAATTAACTTGTATTTTAAAACATAAAAATACAAATGATACAATTTTTTTTTTGAACATCTTGCCACGTAATTAAATGATGTGATTTAGCAGCTGCTATTTTTTAAGATTTAGTTAAAGCTTTTGACTTTGTGAATAATTCTGTTCTGTTAAAAAAACTTAAGAATTATTGACTTTGTGGTGTCTCTTTAAATTGTTCAAAGTCCATATCTTTTAGAAAGACTACAAATTGTAAGCTTAAATAATGTTATATCAGAAAGTGGTAAATATAAATTGTGGTGTTCCTAAGGGTTCTGTTCTTATACCTTTATTACTTTTATTATTTATAAATAATTAAGCTTCATTTAATATAAAAGAAAAATTTACAATATTTGCGGATGATACAACTATTTTATGGAATAACAAAAAAACAAATTTTTTATATGATGTAACTAAAAATGATATTTTATAAATCAAATCATAGTATAACTCTAACTTGCTTTCTTTTAAGAGTCCATTCGCGCCTCGAAAATTGGATCCAATTTTCCACCCCTAATCTCTGAAGATGGAATTGTCTCTACCTCCAAAGGAAAAGCCGAACTATTTGCCAAACAATTTGCTGCCAATTCTACGCTTGATCCTCCTACTAATCTTCCCTTCCAACAGTTGTCCCTGAGCCATAAAATGTCCGATATAATTTTTGAGTTAAACAGATCAAGCGTATTCTTCTGCCATCACTAAAAATCGTCTGGGCTGGGATGGCATACCAGCACCGTCTTAAAAAATGTGCTCCCGAGCTTGCGCCTATCTTAACTCAGCCTTCGAATCTCTCTTACGACACGGGCATTTTCCGGAGAGTTAGAAAGCTGCGCAATGTGTGCAACCTGAACCCAAAAAAGGATCCAAAAGTCTCCTTCCAACTATAGACCTATATCTCTTCTTTCAGTTGTTTGCAAAGTAATGGAAAAATTAATTAATTCCCAAATCTTAAAGTATCTGGAAAACATAAGATCTTACATGATAGACAATATGGATTCCGTCACAGTAGATCCACAGCTGATCTTCTTCCTTTGTCTCACAACTGAACAAGTCCCTTGAGTTTCTTGGTGAATCCCAGATTGTTGCTCTTGACATATCCAAAGCTTTCGGATCAGGTCTGCTATGATAGCTTCTTAACAAACTTCCTTCTTACGGTCTTCCACCTAAGCTTTGCTCTTGGCTTTCCAGTTTCCTTCCTAATCGACGTATATCAGTTAGTGTAGATGGTCATTCCTCCAGCTTCACCAAATTAATACTGGGGTGCCCTAGGCCTGGGTGTTGGCACCCACGCTGTTTCTTCTACACATTAACGATCTTCTCTCTTCCACAATTAATCCCATTCATAGTTTTGCTGACGATAGTACCTCCTCTATCCTAGTATTCAATTTCTTAAGCCACCGTGTAATCCTGATTTCGAAAACAAAGCGCAGGTCAATGCAGATATCTCTTTCACAAGACCCCAAACTTATTTTGAATTGGGGCGCCAAAAATCTTGTTCAGTTTAATGCCTCGAAAACACAGTCATGTTCCCTGTCACGAAAAAAGTCTGCAAATGCTCATCCCTTACATATGAGAGGCCAAATTCTGCAAAACAAAGAGTCGTTTAATCTTGTCGGCGTTACTTATGAGAATAACCTCAACTGGCACAAACACATTTTATCCATAAGCCTGCAGCTTCAAAAAGATTGATTTTTCTTCCGAGCCAGAAAATATTTCTCTTCTTCCAATTTATACACTCTGTATGTATCCCAAATCAGACCCTCTTTAGAATATTGTTCTCATGTCTGGGAATGGCGTCCTACAACACTTAGCATTCTGACTCCATTCAAAGAAGAGCCGTTCGTCTTGATACGATCCAACGCTCACAGAAAGGCTTCCATTCTTGCCCACCGTCGAGCTGTAGGGGATCTGTCGCTCTTCTATAGGTATTTTCACGGCTTCTGCTTAGAGGAGTCAGCCAGTATAATCTCTTCTCTGGCAGCTCCCAACAGAGCAACACGTGGTGCAACTTTTATGCATCCTTTACAGTTCAGTTAGAGGCCCCTAACTTCCTGCTTTCTTCGTTTCTTATTCCTGGGAGGTCAAGTGACTATGGAACCCAAGGCCCCCAGAAGTTTTTCCTTCTCCTCCCAATCTCCAAAAATTTAAGTCCCGTGTGAACAAACTCCCTCTCACCACACTGAAGACACCCACGGTACGTTTGTACTTAGGCATTAGCCTTCGTGGACTGTCCCAAGATAAAAAAAAAAAAGTTCGGGGCATAATGTTTTTCTCAAAAACGGTATCGATAATTTTCAAAAGCTATAAGAAACCAACACTTAAATCTAGTCTTCTGCTGTAATAGCTTTTTAAATTTGGATTTAGTTTTTAATATTTCCTTGAGTGAAAGTCACCCTAAAATCGGTTATGTTTAGACACTATTTTCTCTTAACTCGACTCATATTTCGAAAATCCGTTACAGCAGAGGCATAGATTATTTCCTTACCCTTAAAATGGTGTATAATTTATGTCATTTAAGTGAAAAAGAGTTACCGAAAAACGTTATCTCCTGTAGGCTTGCAATCAGAAACAACATCGCATCGATACACCAACTTTGGAAGAACCTAAATAAAATATATTATTTTTAATACGGCTATACGAAAATTGTGGTAGTGGGAGTTTGTTAGTCTCCGCCCACCGTCTCCACGTCCTTTCGCCCGACCCCTAAGGTGTAGCGTAAACACACTCTTAATATGACTATAACCAATATCTTAATATATCTGATGCAATTAAAAACCGTTTGCATTAACTCTGTAATGGATCGTAACTCAAAAACGAAGCATTTCCCGAACCATGTTAATAAGAATTTATTTTTATGTTAATGAGAATAAAATACTGCCACTAGACTTACGTTTACTTTTAAAGACCCTGTATAACATCTGCTGTAATTTTCAACTAGAACTCTATAAAATGTATCATTATAGTTAAGGGCTTCCTTATCGTTTCTGCGATACTTTCCCAAGTTTATTTGTTAAAAGCTCTAACAGTTGTTGGCCATGGTTATTAAATAAAAGTGTTATTTCCTCTAATGGTTACTTTTCGGATAAGTACGTAGGAGTTAAAGTTATTATCTTTTTATATCCAGAGAAAACTTTATTTTCCTTAGCGAATTAATGTAGGTATCAATATAAACGTTTATATTGTTTTCTGCACGCTCAGGTAATATTGCAAATTTACTGGTTAGAGTGTGCCATCTCTAAGTGATGTTTACAAATAACTGGTCGGTAAGTCAATACTTACCGACTCCTGATCGGTAAGTAGTCACTTACCGATCAGTAATTTGTTAACATTACAAATAGAAGTATGGACCTATTTATAAATTAAATTTTATTTAAAACGATATTATAATAAGAATAGTTATTAAATGTAGCTTGGCCCAAAAATAAAAACATCCTGTATTCCAAGCATTCTGCAGATCAAAATCACTTTTTTGTTGCATTGTATCTTACACAAACCTGAATTGAACGAAGTAGATTTGACAAATCTGTGGCAAATGTGACACTAATGACAAATAATACATTTCTTGTTATAGAAACCTATACAGGGTGTCAAAAAAGTCTGGAATATTGCTAATATCTTCCAAGCCGCTAGTAATTTTTCGACGAAAATTTAGCTACAAACACAATTTTAAAAAAGCGTCAGATAAATGTACTCTACTTTCCAAAGTATACAGGGAAAGCCAAAAAGTAGTATCAACTTAGGTTTTAGTAAATGGAAACCCTGTATTTTTATGTATTCGAATAGATCTTTTGAAGCCAATTTCAACGGTATACAGTTTTATTTGTTTATCTGTCAAACTGATCGAATTATACGATTTAAAAATTTTTCGAATAAGCCATAATTTCTACAAATCACTTCTGAGAGCTAATTTTAAATAGGAACATAAAAACAAAGTAAATTATGTAGATGTTTCAACTTTAACAGGTTTTATTTCTTTAAACGACAAGTTTTAATAAACGACCAAAAACATAATTCCAAACTGAAATTTTACAAACGGGAACATGTCTTGCAATAACAATTAGATTACACTACTTTATCAAATGTTCAAATTGGTTCGCCATTGTTAGCTAGACAATATCCAAGCCTGTCCCTAAATTCTCGTAACAGGTTATCAAAAGTATTCCAACGAATCTCACGCATTTGATTTCTAATTCTTATTTTTAAGTTATCAATGTTTTCCGGCCTATCTTTATAAACTTTATTTTTTAACCCCCCACAAATAAAAGTCCAAAGGATTTAAATCCGGAGACCTGGTAGTAATATTCAATAGCGCCCTTCTCCCTATCCATCGATTTGGAAATTCTCGGTTCAGGAACTGACGGGACCTGCAAAACCAAAATGTGCGGGAGCACCATCTTGCTGGAACCAAATGTCTCTTCTATTTGGATATAGGATTTCAACTGTGGAATGACATGTTCACGCAATAATTCCAAATAAAGTTCTGATGTAAGATCGCAATAAAAAATGGTCCGATAATATTATGACCTATGATACCTGCCCAGACATTCACTTTTTGTGTTCTTTGCGTGTGTGCTTTCTGGCCATCCATCGGGGACGACCCAGACCAATATCTACAGTTATGTCTATGACAATACCATGAAGCATAAATCAGCTTCATCAGAAAGGAGAATATTTTGAGAAAAATCGGTGTCAGGCATTGCACCTCTCCATCATAATTTCTGCAGAACTCTGCACGCCTATCGAAATCATCCTCTGTAAGTTCCTGAACCAAATGAATCTTAAACGGACGAATTTTTCACTTCCAAATGGGGATATTTTTGACAGACTGGTAAGTAACATTATGGATCCAGTCCATATTGGCGAAGCGGGATTGAGGATTCTTCTTGAACATGCACTAAAATATCTATTGCCGTATCACCACCAGTAGCTGTTTTCGGTCGGCCTGATTTGGGTCTGTGATTTACACTTCCCGTTTCGTTAAGTTTCTGCCAATTGATTTCATAAACGATTAAGTAATTGCGGGTCGATTCGATAAATATGATTAAATAAATCACACACTTCTCCTGCTTGTGATCTCTTGCGATCACCGTATCCAATCATCATAAGTATCTCAATTTTCTTTTCAGTTAAAGCCATCGTTCTACTAATTAAAATGACTACTGTTGTAATTAGAAATAATAATAAAATGGTCATTTAAGTCAACTGACATTAACAGATAAGTACCTGTATAGCTTTGGAAAACATTGATCACTAAAACCAAAATTAGAAATCAAATGCGTGATCAGTTTGACAGATAAACACATAAAACTGTATACCATTGAAATTGGCTTGAAAAGATCTATTCGAATACATAAAAATATACAGGGGTTTCCATTTAAAACCTAAGTTGATACTACTTTTTGGCTTTCCTTGTATACTTGGAAAGTGAAATTACATTTATATGACGCTTTTTTTTAAAATTGTGTTGCCAGCTAAACTTTCGCCGAAAAATTAAGAGCGGCTTGGAAGATATTTGCAATATTCCAGACTTTTGACACCCTGTATATCAGCTAGGTATTTTTTTTTAATCTTTGGACAGTCCACGAAGGCTGATGCCTAAGTACTAACTTACCGTGGGTGTCTTAAGTGTGGTTAGAGGGAGTTTGTTTACACGGGACTGGGGGGAGAAGGAAAAATTCCTGCGGGTAGCAGGTTCCATAGTCTGGACACTTTAGGGATAAAGGAACACAGAAAGGGGGTTTGCCCTCTTCTAAAAGAAAAACCCCGGGGCCTTTGGAAAATACCCCTAAAAAAAGAAGAGCGACAGATTCCCTACACCCTGACGGTCGGCAAGAGGAGGAAGCCTTTCTGTAAGCTGGGATTATTAGACACAAACGGCTCTTCTGAATGGAGTCCAGAATGCTAAGTGTTGTAGAAGACGCCATTTCCCAGACATGAGAACAATATTCTAAAGATGGTCTGATTTGGGATACATACAGAGTATACAGATTGGAAGAAAAGAAATACTTTCTGGCTCGAAAGAGGAATCCAAGCTGCCGAGGCTATGGATGTAATGTGTTTGTGCCAGTTGAAGTTATTCTCAAAAGTAACGCCGACAAGATTAAACGATTCTTTTTTTTTACAGAACTTGGCCGCTCATATGTAATGGATGAGCATTGGCAGACTTTTTTCGCGACAGCGAACATGACTGTGTTTTCAAGGCATTAGACTGAACAAGATTTTTGGCGCCCCAATCCAAGATAAGTTTGAGGTGTTGTGAGAGAGATATCCGCATTGGCTTACGCTTGGTTTTCAAATCAGGCTTATCAACTGGCTTGAGAAATTGAATGTTTGAGTGGAGGGTACTATCGTCAGCAAAACTATGAATGGGATTGATTGTGGAAGAGAGAAGATCGTTTATATGTTGAAGAAACCGAGTGGTGCCAGTACTAGCATATTTTAACAAACTAAAATGTTTTTAAATTATCTTAAAGACTAATACTCATAAGCAATTAATACTAAACTCAGTACTTTTTTACGTTATATTAAAATCAACCAAAAGAAGGGTCAAATATTATAACTTATCGATTTCAAAGGATTTATTGAGACCACTTTCAGATTTTATAACAGAAACACTGCGTTGGCTCTAACTTCAATCTTTAACAGCATTTCATTTAAAATGGGTCATCAATTCGCGTAACTTGTCAAACTTAAAAATGTAGGAATTTACATTTAAATCGATAATAGTGTATAGTATCGATAGTTGTTTTGTCGATCGTATACAAAGAAAAACACGATTCTATGTCTAAAATATATTTTGTTATTTAATACATTTTCAACTTTAATACACTGTGATGCAGTGATCTTCTAATTTCTTGACTCTTATCCTGAAGTGCAAATCTGGAAGATTGTCAAAATAGAGTTTCACGGCTCCAATTTCCTCTTTATTTGACGAAATTTGTTTCCCACGCATATATTTTTTAAAGGTGGGTATTTAGAAGTCAAAGGAAATTAAATCTGGTATATAGGGTGGAAGTTGCAATAATTCGTGCTCAATCAGATCTTTTCTTACGAATTTTTATATCAAGCCGGTTTAAAAGCTTCAATAATATTCTAAGTGTATTGTTTTACCAGCTTGTAGGTAATCCACAAACGAAATTTCATTTGCACTAAAAAAAACTGATGGTAACACCTTCTGGAACCTAACTAACTTCGGAGCCAAAGTACTGTGTTTACACAAGTCTTGGTCCACCATCTTTAAGACCGTGACATATTTTCTACGATTTCTGGTATTGATGCAGCTTCAGAACTTTCTTCGCGTGGATCGTCTTAAAAACTTGTACGACCCCGTTTTGAGTATTGGAATTGTTTACTATGGCCTGACGCAACAGAAAAATATAGGTCAAATCACGGCAGACAATGTCCCAACATTTGCTCAAAAATGGTGGACATTCTCTACTACCTTAGACAACCCAGACAAATATGGAAACGTCTCCTATTTCTTATCGTCATCATGTTGATTTTGTTTGTGTCAGTTTGCACTTCAGTAACACCATCTAATCTTTTTAAAAGGTGGCATTTTAAATGTTTTCATCAAAAAATTGTTGAGTGGAGAAATTTTGACTAGCTATTATTAAAAAAAAAAAATAATTTTTGTGGAATTTGGGATAAGACAAAAAAATTTAATCAAAGTTCCGAAAAATAACCAATAGAGGATTTGCTTATGTTCAACTTTTTTCCTGGGGGACACCCAAAAGAATCAACTGTTTTCGCAAATGCCAAAATTATTTTTTTCTTCTTAAGTATTTTCCTTGAGGCGGATGAAATGTCTCAGTCTTTTACAATGAAAAAATTCGAAAATTCTGGAGTCAGTACTGAGTAGTGACCCGTTGGTTCTGCTTACTTCTAACCAAAGCTAGCAGTACTAGAACTAAAAACTAGTTCTGGTTAGTAGTAACCAGAACTAGTATAAAAATACACCTAATGCAAAATCTTTCTAACTGTTTTTATTATTACCATAAAACAATAAATTAAAGAAAGAGAATAATTAAATTTGATTTTTAAAGTAGATATGGCATTTCACAATGAGAAAATTTCTCGTGGTGAAGGTTACTGCATTTAGACTGCTCCATATTCGGCTTGCGGTTTCCTAACGCAGACGAGGATGTCGACCCTTTTATAGGCAAATCGTTAGAATATTGTCCTTCGGGATTCGATATACATTTTTCGAAGATTGCACCGTACCATAGAAAAAAGACCGATACTCACCCCGTTTCAATTTAGTTATCCTTTCCTACTGAAGAAGTACTAACACTTTTTATAGGGTTTCATGAATTCGTTCTTTTTCCAAAAATAAGAATTTTATTACAGCATGATATTACTTAAAAGTAGTAAATAAAATATTAATTTTTGAAATTTTAAGATTCTTACGATTTTTAGAAGTGCTAAAAACATGATAGTTGTTTAAAAATCCCTTACAAACAATTCCGGCATTTACATTTGGCACGAATGCCAATCAGTTTTTTTTCTATTTAAATAGAAAACTACACAGCGACATTCCCACACTCTGATGCAGTTAAAAAAAATTACAGCATTGCATGTATTTTTAACAGGAGATTGCCTCGCAAACTTGATCCAATTTTGTCACATGAATTCATATTCATTCATTCATTAAAATTCTATTCCCCGATGTGACCGTACAACTGTATTTAGGTGCAAATAATAATTTAAGCCCTATTTTACACCAAAGTTTTGTGAATATAGACAGACTATTTGTTTGTGTTATACTCTGTAAGGTGATTGATACTGGAAATTTCAGGTAGGTATTATTACTTTCTAAGGGTCTACAAAGAAATATTGAAATTGGAAAATAAGTTTATGACACAACAGAAGTCACAGAACAGTCGTCGTAGAATCCATAGTCCTGGTGTTCCATTTATTGCTCAATTTAAAACATAGTTACGTCCGCTGTCGCGAAAAAAGTCTGCCAGTGCCCATCCGTTACGTATTTAATCTTGTTCGCGTTACATTTAAAAATAACCTTAACTGCCATAAACACATTAAATCCATAGCGTCAGCAGGTTTAAAAAAGTTTTTGATTTCTGTTTTAAGCCAGAAAATATCTCTCTTATCTGTATACTCTGTATGTATCCTAAATCAGATCCTCTTTGGAATATTATTTTTATATCTGGGCTATGGCGTCTTCCACAATTAAGCATTTCTAGTTTCATTTAAGAAAGGGCTGTTCGTCTTATTAATGATACAACAGATACAAAAAGACTTCCTTCTCTTGCCCACCGACGAATTATAGGAGATCTGTTGCTCCTTCACAGCTTTAACAACAAGGAATTGGCCGGTATGATTCCTCCTTTGACGACCTTTAACAAAGCAACACGTAGCGCCACTTATATGCATTCTTTTACAGTCCAACTTAAGCGACCCCGAACTTTCCCCTTTGTTCGATCCTTTATTTCTAGAGTTTCCAGACTATGACACCTGTTACTCGCACTTCCTTTTCCTCCAAATTTCCAAATATTTAAGTCCCGTGCTAATAAACTTCCTCTTTTTTTTTTCCTGGAACAGTCCACGAAGGCTGATGCCTAAGTACTATCGGATTGTGGGTGTCTTAAGTGTGGTGAAAGGGAGTTTGTTCAGACAGGACTTAAATATTTGGACATTGGGAGAAGAAGGAAAAACTTCTGCGGGCAGCAGGTTCCATAGTCTTGACACTCTAGGGGTGAAGAAACGAAGAAAGCGGGAAGTTCGGGACCTGTCTAACTGAACTGTAAAAAAATGCATAAAAGTTGCTCTACGTGTTGCTCTGTTGGGAGTTGCCAGAGAGGGAATTATACTGGCCAACTCCTCTGAGCAGAAGCCGTGAGAATACCTATAGAAGAGTGACAGATCCCCTACAGCTCGACGGTGGGCATGAAGAGGAAGCCTTTTTGTAAGCGTTGGATCATTAATAAGACGAGCAGCTTTTTTTTAAATGGAGTCCAGAATGCTAATTGTTGTAGAGGACGCCATTCCCCAGATATGAGAACAATATTCTAAAAAGGGTCTGATTTGGGATACATACATGTGTACAGATTGTGATGAAGAGAAATATTTTCTGGCTTGAGAAAGGAATTCAAGCTTTTTGGAAGCTGCCGACGCTATGGATGTAATGTGCTCGTGCCAGTTGAAGCTATTCTCAAAAGTAACGGCCGACCCCAAGGGAAATTAAACGACAGCAATTTTTCAGACAGCAAACATGACTGTGTTTTCGAGGCATTAAACGGAACAAGATTTTTGACTCCCCAATCCAAAATAAGTTTAAGGTCTTGTGAAACAGATACCTGCATTGACCTGCGCTTGCTTTCCAAATTAGAATTACATGGTGGCTTAAGAAATTAAAAACTAGAGTGTACTATGTCAGTAAAACTATGAATGGGAATTTAATTGTTGAAGAAAGAAGATCGTTAATGTGTAGAAAAAACAGCGTGGGTGCCAGCACTGAGCCCTGGGGCAGCCCAGCTGGTACAAGCTGGAAGAATGACCATCTTCAGTAACCGATATACGTCGATTAGAAAGGAAACTAGAGAGCCAAGAGCAAAGCTTAGGTGGAAGACCGTAAGAAGGAAGTTTGTTAAGAAGCCAATCATGCCAGACCTGATCGAAAGCTTTGAATATGTCAAGAGCAACGATCCGGGATTCACCTAGAAACTCAAGGGACCTGTTTCAGTTGTGTGAGACAAAGGAAAGAAGATCAGCTGTGGATCTACTGTGACGGAATCCATACTGTCTATCATGTAAATGTAAGATCTTACAACACTTAAGACACTCACGGTATAACTTACGCCAAGCAAAGCCATCCGACGGTATAAGAGGTGTAATAAATATTGAAATGGCTTGTTTTATGTGCCAGAAACACTCTACGATAAGGACAATTATCTTACATTTTCTGAAAATATAATTAAAAAAAGAAAGAAATAAATATCATTTGTTCCAGATTTTTACCGAATAATACAATCGATTCAACACATCTCTATATACCGAAGATCGTTCGTAACAGATGACAAAATAATGTTAGGTATTAAAGAGACATTGTTAAACTACAATATATTATGTGGTGCCAGTAGTTAAAAAGTTTACTTGACTTCGTTAAAAAGGATTATTAAAACTTTTTAACTTTGTGTTCAGTTGGAAAAAAAATGTACGTTAATGTATTTGTTGAATAAAAGCAAAAAACTTAAAAAAAATCTTTTTAAAATTTTTTTTTAAAAAAAACAAAAAGAAATAGAGTAATCTTTAAGTTAGGAAGGTAACCCTTATGATTTTATGAGTTTTTTTTTTTTTAAAATAACTAGGTGCTTTTTAGGTTATCGGATTTATTGATTTTGTTTTATTACTTGATATCTTTTTAAGACTTATTTTTTTGTATTTTGTAAGAGGGTAGAAATCATATATTAAGTATTAAGGTCAGTAGTTTCCTTTACGGGTTGGGAAGGAGGTTTGGAAGAGGGAAGGCCCGAAAGGGTCCGGAGATCCCCAAAAAACCCGGGGAAAAACCGGAAAGAACTTACTGACAGGATGCTTACGGTTAAATTTTTTGGGAAAAACGCCTTAAAAATTGGGGGAGGAAGAAAATAAAAATTTGATGAAATTAGGGTTGTTAAAAAATATAAAAAGGGGGAACAAATAACCAGCGGTAATTGCCCAATTTTAAAACCTTTTTTAATTGCCCCGACTGGGGGATTTTGGAAAAATATTGGGAAAAAAAAACAAAATAAGGGGGTTTACCCCAATCAAAATGGTTTTTGCAACAAAAAACTTTTTGAAAATAATCACAGAGAAGGTTTTTTTCCTAAATGTTGGGGTTCCGGAAAAATTAATCCCTAAATTCCGGAAGTTACCGGCAAATTTTGATTGCTTTTTTCTAAAAAAAGGCAAAAAAAAATATTGGGAACCGTTTGGAGAAATTGAATTAATTTTTTTAGCAAAAAATTAAAAGGGGAAATTTTAAGAGAGAAAAAAATTTAAAGGTTTTTCCAATGAAGTTTATTTGAATATGAAAATGACCATGATATTTGAAATTGAGGAACGTGTAGGAAGGAAGAGTTGTATAATATGAAAATTACATGACATCCATGATCAAGATGGGTTTATCACAATAAATATTCCCAATAAAAACGCATGTGCCATGCACTTTTACGGTTACAAGTCAACAAAAAGAGTTAATTAACCATGTCAGAAAATTCTCGACAAAAGTCAAAACTTTGCACTACGACCAAAAGCGGTCACCAAAAGTCGGAGTAGTGGAGAAATTAAAATAGGATAGTTGAGATTCAGTAAAAATTATGCGTGAAGAAGTTCTGCGAAGATATTCTTGACCTTAAAAGTCGTGTGTGGCGTTTATACGCAATAGGTGAATGATATATTGAAAATATCGTGTTTCAGGTTTCAAAGCAGATTCTTTATAAAAAATCTATTGCGGTTGAAGAAGGGGGGGGGGGATTCAAAACGTTGACAATGCGTGAAATTTTTTTTATAGTCTATATTATTATCATTTTTAAAATTTAATTTTATTTAATTTATTTATAAAATAAGTTGCTAAGGTAAAAAAACGAATTTGTGGATTTTTCTTTGTTGACAAGTAACGTCAAATAATCGCGAATTTTTGTTCGATGGAAAGTGATCAGTAAAATAATTTTTTCTCGGTGAAATCAAAGAAGCTGTCTATAAGCTACTTTTGAATTATTGCCTAGTAAGTCAAAGCAACAATACGACTTTACATACGATCGTTTCTTAAAATGGTATGATCAGAAAAATGTTAGTGGCAAGAATGCCAGTGAAAAAGTGCTTCTTGCGTACTTTGAAGAAAAGTCAAAAATATGGACATTGTATATTCTCTGGTCAAATTACTCCATGTTAAGGGCGATGATGAACATAAATAATCAGGACATAAGCAGATATTACAAGCTAGTTGCCTTTTAAAGCGAAAAGGTGGATATCGACCGAGAAAGTCTAAAATATTGACAAGGAAACAAATTGACCAATTTTTCGCAAAAGCCCAGAATGAAATATATCTTATACAAAAAGTAGCCGCAATTTTCGATGTATTTGGAGCCTGTCATGGAAAAAAACTGTGTAATTTGACATTAAATAACATCGATGATTTGGGAACTTCACTAATTGTGCATAATAAACAATTCATTTTGATCTAAGTATTACGTTCCTGTAATTTCTTGTATGTGTTAAAAGTAAATCACTTTTAGCACAAGTGCTAAAAGTAATTACTTTTAACCACAGTGTCAGAAAATGACATTTTAGACCCTGACAGCATGCATTAATAATCAAACTTTTACTGACGTTTGTAGAAAATAGCTATTTATGTATCAAGGGCGTTACTGGGACTATAATGCCCTGAAGGTCGAAATATTCGACCTGATGGGCATTATAGTCCAGTAAAGCCCGTGGTGCATTACAATGCTTTATGTTTTACCCAAAAAAGAGTTTTTCAATGACTAATTACATTATTTATTCGCAATATAAAAAATAAGTTGCACCTGTACCTGTATACGTAAGTAGATAATGACAGGTGTTAAGTTTGACTTTGATGTTTCTGTCAGTTAGTCAGTTGGCATTTTTTATTTAACGATTTGCTAAAATGGAAGAAATTCCACAAAATATAAGAGAAAAGGCCATAAAACGACCGAAAACTTTGCCAGTTAAATCAAGGCAACAGTAATGATCGGGAGTATGGCATATTTGGTATTTAGAAAGATGCGAACGCAATTCTTCAAAAAACCGAAAACGTTTTAATGGCATATTTCCACGAACTGGTAGTTATTGATTTTATTTTAATACATATGTTTAACAAACTTTATTATTTTTAGTAGGAAAATACAGTCCGAACTCCTCTGGACCAAGTATTCCACCCTAAGGTCTACGTTGATGGTCTATGAAAATATAGACATTTCGCAATACCATCGTCTCATATCTTTTTTAAAAGTTAAATCGAAAGGATACGTCCCGAAGAAGTCTAACGTTTTGGAAGGAGAACAAATATTAAAATTTATTAAGAAGGCTCCTGATGATATCTACTTGGTACACAAAGTCATATTGGTAATGGGTGTTTTTGGAGGTTAAAGACAAGATGAGTTGGTCAAAATGACCATTGATGACATTGAAGATAGAGGAACAGTCTTGGTTATAAAGGTACCAGAAACTAAAACTTCAATTTCAAAAAGTTTTACTATCATTGAAGAAGATTTAGGCGCTTTAAATTTAATAAAAAAGTACACAACATTAAGACCAGCTGGAATAAAGGAGCGAAGATTCTTTCTTACCTATAAAAAGGGTCGATGTACAGTACAACCCATTGGAAAAAATACCATAGGAAGCGTCCCAACATTGATCGCAAAATTTTTAAAACTGGATAATGCAGAAGCTTACACCGGCCATTGTTTGCGTCGCACATGCATTGCGTTACTTGTTGAGGCAGGTGCTTCGTTTGAAACGCTAAAACAACATGGGAAATGGAAAAGCTCTTCAGTAGCTGAAGGATATATGGAAGAAAGTATTTCATCCAAAAACAAAGTAGCCAAAATGATTGCCAATTCAGTTAATTCCGAGGTTAATTCCGTATCGACTATTGAAAATTTTTTAATGGACTGTTCTTCTATACAAAATAGCGTTAGTGCTACCACCGCTGCTACCATCACAAAAAACACCGACCATTCTATAGTGGGATCAGCTACATTTTCCCGGGACATTTCAAAATTGTAATTTTTATTTTGGAAATAAAGTTTAATTTTTAGTATTGTTTAAAGAAAAATTATTTTTTGTATAAACTTGATCTTTATTGTGAGAGAAATAAAATTGGATAAGCAATAAAATTTCCATATTAGCGCATTAGGGCATTATAAGCGGCATTATCATAATGCCCGCTTATAATGCCCTAGGTGTGATAGCAGGTATTATTGCTATCATAACATATTCCGTTTCTAAGGTATTATAGATCAATAATAGATAGGTAAAACATAAAATATATTATTTACTTTCTTGTGAAAATCTATGTAGCAGTAACAGTCTTCTAGTGTTGATGTAGAAATGCGTTATCTTAAAAGACCAGCAAGAGTACTTGTTAGAGCTTTATTTTTACTTTAAATGAGATTTCCCTGCACACGTATAAAAGTTTCACTGGTTAGAAAATCTTATTATTTTAAACATATTTACAACTGAAAATAACGTCTAAGTAGTTTTAAAAGTATTCTTTATCGAACAAACAACAATACTTTTGCATTATGTTAGAGAAAATGCACAAATACGCTTGGGTAATAGGAAAAACTTTTACATCGAAATATATGTTCAGTTCGCGCACAAGACCTGTTTATAATATGGCGCGGAAAAAGATTTTCAGAGATTTTCTGCATTTTCTCGGTTGGAATGTTAAGAGGACAATACATAAATATGACAACAGGTCAGTTACCAGGGTTGCTAAAAAAATCATATTTGTTATAGAAAGACGATTTAAAAAACAATTTATTTTGTTTTAAAAAATATTTTATTTTGTTTTAAAAACTAAGTCATTTTGGGTTTTTGCTAGTTCCATAAATAGAAAGTAATAGTCTAAGATCTAAATTATAAACGCCAAAAAAATGAATATCGCTTTCTTCATTCTCGGACACAATATCCCCAAAAAAACAAATGTATTCGTGGGAATTATCGGACACCATATCATTGGACCCGTTTTTATGGACTATAACCTGACAGCAGAAACCTATTTGGACTTATTTCAAAATCAAATTGGACCTGCCTTGAAGAAGTTGTTCGGGAAGATCAAATGATCTGGTACCAAATGGATGGTTGCCACGCCCATAATGCCCGTATGGTTAGAGAGTACCTGGAAAATGCTTTTAACGGCAATATTATTGGTCCACGGTACCGGATAGTTTGGCCAGCCAGGTCACCTGATCTTTCACCGAATGACTTCTTTCTGTGAGGTCACTTAAAAAGTGTCATTTATAAAAGTGTAAAATTTGAGATTCTAAACCAGCTACAAAACGCTATTTCGTTAGAATGTAGTAAAATTTTGCAATATCAACTTAGCAACGTTAGAAATTAATTTTATGATCGGTTGGGATATTGTTTAGCTGTTAATGGGGGGTTGTTTGAACATTTGATTATTTAATGTTTTTATGCAATTTTCCATTATTTTTAAAAAAGTTATTGTACTTATTACCTAGTAAAATATTAAGAGTTCAGTTCTCTCTTTTTTCGGATCTACTTTCGATTTTCTAAGTTAAACATTTACAATTATTTATTGCGATAGTAATAATTGTTATAAGTTAAACCTAATTGTTACATTGAATAAAAGATTTGATAAAAAAATAATGTTAACGTGTCTTTTACTTTGAATGTTATGGTCGTGAGATTGATGAAATGAAAAAAAAAAACATTCCTTGTATTCGGCTGTACGTCAGATTTGACAAAGCCTTATAACAAACTGTTTGCTAGTGGCTGGTGTCTGTTTGGTTTTACCTGAACCGAAAATTTGAAAATTTTGCAATTAGATTTTATTAAATAATTCAAGATTTGCTTATTAAAATTTTTTAAAACTTGGCACGAGGGTTTGTCAGATTGGTCGCTTTAAACCATACCACCCTGTATATATATATATATTATATATATATATATATATATATATATATATATATATATATATATATATATATATATATATATATATATATATATATATATATATATATATATTTTTTTGGAAAAATAAAAATAAAAATTCCCTACTGTCCTGGTGTATACGAAAGAACGTAACCCGTTTTAAAGTTAAAGCAGACAACCTTTTTCCCTTTGCTGTTCCTATGACACTCCCTCCCTAGACGCGTTTCGCCTGCCTTACAGGAACTTATCAATAGGGCTGTAACGAGGTTTAGCGAACAACAGAGAAACCAAGTGTCTACTTAAAAGACAAACATCGTTGCCTTGCAGTAAGAAGAAAAATTTACTTTCATGCCGTACTGAAATCACATTCAGCGAATCGACATCGGGTTTTACCGAGTGGGTAATTAAATATGGGGAAAAAAATAGGAAAAAAATTTATTTGTTTTGGGTGTATACGAAATAACGTAATCCGTTTTAAGACATTTAAAAAAACAGAAACCTTTTCCCTTTGCTGTTCATGACATTCCCCCTAGACGCGTTTCGCCTGCCTTACAGGAACTTATCAATAGGGCTGTAACGAGTGTTTAGCGAACAACAGAAAAACCCAAATGTCTACGAAAAAGACAAACATTGTTGCCTTGCAGAAGATGTAACAACCATTTCATGCCGTATAAATCACATTCAGCAGAATCGACTCGGGTTTTCCCGGGGAGTGGGTAATTAAATATGTGGAAAATGGGGAATAAAATTCCCACTGTTTGGTACGAAAGAACGTAACTCCGTTTTTTTAAGCGTTAAAGCAGACAACCGTTCGCAAACACTCGTTACAGCCCTATTGATAAGTTCCTGTAAGACAGGGAAACGCTCAGGGAGAGAGTGTCATAGCGAACGGCAAAGGAAACAGGTTTTCTGTTTTAGCTGTCTTAAAACGGATTACGTTTTAATATAATATAAAATTATTTTATATATATAATATTTTATAATATATATATATATAATATATTTTTATTTTATAATATATATTTATATATATATATTTTTTAATATATTTTATTATATTTATATAATATAACCTGCTTTGTTAGGATAATGTAAAAAATAATATTTTTTGCTTTAAACTTAGGTTAAAAGCTTTTGATATACGAGATCAATGGGGTCATGTCAAACATTTAAAATTTGACCTCGTACAATGATAGAAGCATCAAATGGCACGTATTTCAGACGTGCCATCTCGGAAAATGCATTGGAAATGCACTCGCTTCGGCCGGAAAACCTGTTCGCCGGAAACCGGGATTTATTATTTTGTTGCCCTTGACAAATCGTTTTGGAAATGGTGGCTCTTTATAGAATTGAAGTCCAGGAATTTCGTACGGAAATAATGCTTTCTTGTTGGTCACAAAGATATTTTAAAGGAAAAAAGAAAAAATAATTTTTTTTTGTTTAAAAAATATACTATTTTTTCAACAAAAAAAATTTTGGGTGAAATTTTTCCCGGCCCGGAAGCAAAATTTAAAAATTAAAAATTTAAATATAAAACAGATAACTTAAACTTTTTGGCAAATTTCCCCAAAAAAAAAAACAAAAAAACAAAAAAAATCAAGGAAAATTTAATTTTTAATATTTAAATTTAATCAGGACTTTAAATAAAAAATTGTTAACCAAAAATTAACAAATTTAAGTTTATTGTTTTTTATAAATTCTAAATCATTCTTTTTCCTCCCCAGGTTTAAAAGGAAATTTTAAGTCAAATAAAGGAAAAAACCCGTATTTTTCCCTGTTTGAAAAAATTAATTTTAAAAGTTTTTTTTTACTGATTTAAACTTTTGGTTTTACGGACAGTTCTTTAGGAATTCTCACATTTACCAAACTTTTTCAAAAAAAAAAAAGAAAAAAAATTTTTTTATTTTCCGGGTATTTTTTAAATATATGGAAGTAAATTTTTTGGAAAAAAATTTTTTTAAAAAAATTTTTTAAAAAAAGGGCATCCCGGGTTTGAATTTAGGGAAAAATTTTTGGCCTATAAAAACAACCGGAACAAAAACCGGGTAAAAGTTTTTTTTGCGTAGGCAAAATTCCCAAATTTGTAATTTGTTGTTTTTTCATAAAATAGGGTGGTACCCTTTACTTTGGCGAGCCGTTTTGTTGAGGGCCCCGGGGTTATGAAAAACCTGCGGCCTTTCCCCGTTTAAACCCTTAACGAATTAATGTTTAAAACAATTTGTCAAAAATTTAAAAAAAGTGAAAATATAGTTAGAAATTTTAAATTAGTGCAACCAAAAAGGTAATAAAGAATTATAATCCGATCTTAACTTTATTGAAGATGTAATTTGTAAATTTTTTTAGAAATCAAGAAACGAAAATATTTAAAAGTAATTGCTTAAGCTTAAAAATAAAAGAAACCTTCCTTTTTTTTTTTTAGGTTTTTAAATAAAAATTTTTAAAAAAATAAACTTTTTTTTTTGTAAAAAAATTAAGAATTATTTTTATTTTTTTTCATAAAGGATATGTTATTGAAATTTTTATTTTAAAAATGTTCGCAACAAAAATTAGTTCTAAAAATTTTACAAAAAAAAGAAAAAATAATAATTTTTATTTAATTAAATTTTAAAATCACATTTTTAAAAAAACATTGAACAATTTTTTTTAAATTATGAAGACAAATAATCCCAAAAAATTGTTTTAAAAACAGTTATAAATAAGAAAAATTTTAAATTTTTTAAAAAAATTTTTAGGAAATTAAAAAGGAAAAAAATTATTTAACCTCCGACAACGAAACATAGGGTAATATTTTAAACCCCGGAATTAATAAATTTTCAAGAAAAAATTATAAAGAATAGGATTTTTTAAAAAACATAACAAAAAAAACGATTAGAAACATTGACAAAAAAAAGAAAACAAAAACTTAACTTAAAAAAAGGCCCCAAAAGAAAATTTTGGAAATTCCAAAAAAAAGAACGAAGAAATTCGCGAATTGGAACAGGTTAAACCGATAAATCGCTTAAATTTGAAACTTGCAATTGTTAAATGAACAAGGTTTAAATATTTTTTTAATAGAAGAAAATTCCGTTTTCAAAATTTTTTTTTTCTTTCAGTTGGTCTATGGCCTCCGGGAAACCTGGAATTTCAAGAAAAAAGGGGGAAAACCCCAAGGGGATTTAAAAAATTAAAAAAAGAAGTTTTAAATATGGCTTTTATTCAATTAAATCCAAAGCTTTTTTAAAATGCCCAATTTTTTGGGGTAATACAAGATAAAAAAAAATTTTTTTTGCGAAAAAATTTTTTTAAAATTTTTATTTAAATACCAACGCAAAATATTTTGTTAAAAATTTATTTTTTTTTTTTTTAAAAAAATTTTTAAATAAAGGAAAAAAACCATCTCACATCAACACATAAACTTTATAAAAGTTTTTTTTTTTAAGTTGGCTATTATTACTTTAAGTAACATGTCAAACTTAATGTTACACACTTTTTTTCATAAAAACACCAAAAAAGTAAAATTTTAATTTTCTTTTATATATAAATTTTTAAAAATCTACTGAAATTAAAATAACAAATTAGGTCAAAACTGATCCTTAAAAAACTTTCATAATCTATTTTTGGCAATAGACGTAAATTTAAATTAAAAAAAACGAATTTAAAACTTTTTATTAGGTTTGAAACAGATAGAGTTGTCCAGGCATTCTGAAAAATTAAAAAAAATTTTTTAAACAAAAAAAGTTTTTTAAAAAAAGAAGTTTTTTGAATTTATTTATGTGTCCTTGTATTTTTTTTTTTTTGTAAATAACATTATGATTTTCAGACCACAAATTTTTTTTTTTTTTTTGAAAGTTTAAACCGGGGTACGGAAACCTCCTTTTTTCTTTGGTGGGAAATGCCCCCCTTTAACTAAAGACTACTGCATTTTTCTATGTTGATAATAGCTTAAAATAAATTTTTTGCCGGTTGTAAGGGGGATTTCTTTAATAGATATATAAATATTTTTTTTTTCCAAAAAGGCACAATTACAAAAAAATTGGCTGAAATTTTAATTAAGTGAACATATATTATTTGAAATTTTTTTTAACCAAAAATTAATAAAAAACCCTTTTATTTTCCCTTTTTCAGGATAGCCAACGTTAAAAATTGTTGTAAACCTTGGGGAAAAAATAAACATTTTGCCAAATTTTGCGTCAAATTTTTAAACCACTTTTATAAAAAAAAATAATTGACTGTTCTCTTTAACTCTACCCCCCTTAGTTTAAACGGTAAGAAGTTTATGACATAAGATTCAGAAATATGTTTTCGTTTTTCATCAAGACCCATGGGAAAAAAATTTTAAATTTTCGCAAAATTGCAAAATTACTTTCCTTGGGGGGAAGTCTTAAATCGCATTTTTGTTTTATAGCGAGTTAAAATTTCTTGGACTAATAATTTTAAACCCCAAGGGCCCTTTTCCATTTTTGCAGGGTGTTCTAGGTGCAGGTTTTTTAAAAAAAGAAAATCTTAAAAAAAATTTTGGGAAAAATAAAAAAAAACAAAAATTTTTTAAAAAAAAAAAAAAAATTAAAAAAAAAATTTTTTTTTAAATTTTTCAAAATTTTTTTTTTTTTTTAAAAAAAAAAAACCCTTTTTTTTTTTTTAAAAAAACCCCCAAAAAAAGGCTTTTAAAAAATTAAAAATTTTTTTTGGGGTTTTTTTTTAAAAAAAAAAATTTTTTTGGGGGTTTTTGGCCCCCCCGGCCCCCAAATTAAAAAGAAAAATCTTCCCCGGGGTTTAAAAAAGGGGAAATTTCCCCAAAAAAATTTTTTTTCGGTTTTTTTTCCCCCCCTTTTGGTTTTTAAAGGTTAAACCCCCGGGGGAAAGGGGGATTTTAAAAAGGGTTTTTTTTTGGAAAAACCCCCGGGAAAAGGGGGGTTTTAAAAAATTTTTTTTCCCCCCCCGGGGGGGAAAAAAAAAGGGTTTTAAAAAACCCGGGGTTTTTTAAAAAAAAAAACCCCCCTTCCCCCCCAAAAACCCCCCCCCCCAAAAGGGGAATTTTTTTTCCCCCCCCCTTTTTTTTTTTCCCCAAAACCCCTTTTTGGGGCCCCCCCCCGGAATTTTTTTGGGGGGGCCCCTTTTTTTCCCCCTGGTTTTTTGGGGGGCCCCGGGGTTTTTTTTTTTGGGGCCCCCCCGGGTTTGGGTTAACCCCCCCTTTTTTCCCCCGGGTTTTTTTTAAAAAAAAAATTTTTTTCCTTTTTTTTTTTGGGGTTTTTTTTTTTTTTTTTTTTGAAAGCCCTTTTTTTTGGGGGTTTTTTCCCCCAATTTTTTTTAAAGGGCCCCTCTTGGTTTTGCCTGTTTGGGGGGAAAAAAAAAGGCCCCCCCAAAGGAAAAAAACCCCCCCTTTTTTGGGGGGGGGTTTTTGATTTTTGGGGGGGGGTTTTTTTTTTTTTCAAAAAATTTTCAAATTTTAAAACCCCCCCTTTTTAAAAATTTTGGGCCCATTTTAAAGTTTTAAAGGGAATTTTAAAAAAAAAAAAATTTTTTAAAAAAAAAATTTTTAAACCCCCCAAAAAAAAAATTTTTTTTCCAAAAAAAAATTTTAAAAATTTTTTTTTCCCCCTTTTTTGGGGGAAAAAAAAAACCCCCCCCCAAAAAAAATAAACCCCTTTTTTTAAAAAAATTTTTTTTTTGGGGGGGGGGGGGGTTTTTTTTCCCCGGGGGGGTTTTTTTTACAAATTTTAAAAAATTTTTTTTTTTTCCCCCGGTTAAAAAATTTTTTTTTAAAAAAAATTTTTCCCCCAAAAAAAATTTTATTTCCCTTTTTTTAAACCCCCCCAAAAACCCCCCCCTTTTTTTTAAAAAAAAAAAAATTTTTTTTAGGTAGTAAAAAAAAACCCCCCGGGGGGGTTTTGGGGCCCCCCGGGGGGGGGGGGTTTTTTTTTTTAAAAAAAAAGGGTTTTTTTTTTTTTTAAAATTTTAAAAAAAAAATTTTAAAAAACATTTTTTTTTAAAAAAAAAATTTTTAAAAAAAAATTTTTTAAAATTTTTTTTTAAAATAAATTAAATTTTTTTTTTAACCCTTTTTTTTTTTAAAAAAAAATTTTTTTTATTTTTAAAACCTTTTTTTAAAGGGAAAAAATTTTTTTTTAAAAAGGAAAAAAAAATTTTGGTTTTTTTTTAAAATTTTTTAAAAAAAGGGAAAAAAAAAAGAAAAATTTCCCTGGAAATTTTTTTAAAAAAATTTTTTTTTTTAAAAAAAAAAGGTTTTTTTAAAAAATTTTTTTTAAAAACCAAAATTTTTGGGGCCAAAAGGGTTTTTTAAAAGTAAAAGGGAAAATTTTAAAGGGGCCCCTTTTTTTTGGGGAACAGAAACCCAAAAAACCCAAAATTTTTAAAAAAATTTTTCCAAAAAAAAAACCCAAAAAAAAAAAGGGGGTTATTTTTTTTAAATTTTTTAAAAAAAAAAAAATTTTTTTTAAAAAAAATTTTTTTTTTTTCAAAAGGGAAAAAAAATTTTTTTTTTAAAAATTTTTTTTCAAGGGGGGGGGGTTTTTCCTTTTTTTGGGTTTTTTTTTTTAAAATTTCCCAAAAAAACCCCCCTTTTTTTTTAATTTTGGGGGTTTTCCCCCCCCCGGGGGGGAAAATTTAATTTTTTCCCTTTTTTTTTAAAAAAAAAAAAGGGGGGGGGTTTTTTTTTTTTTTTTTTTTTTTTTCCTTTTTTTAAAAAAACCTTTTTAAAAAATTTTTTTTTTTTTTTTTTTTAAAAAAAAAAAACCTTTTTGGGGGGTTTTTTTCCCAAAAATTTTTTGGGGGGTTTTAAAAAGGGTTTTTTTTTTTAAAAAAAAAAAGGGAAATTTTTTTTTTAAGGTTTTTTTTAAAAAAAAACCCAAAAAACAAATTTTTTTGGGGAAATTTTTTTTTTAAAAAAAAAAAAATTTCCCCTTTTTTTTTTTAAAAAAAATTTCCGGTTTTTTTTTTTAAAATTTTTTGCTTAAATTTTTTTTTTTTTTTTGGGGTTTTTTTTGGGGGCTTAAAATAAATAAAAATTTTTTTTTTTTTAAAAAAATTTTCCCAAAAATTTTTTTAAAAAAATTTTTTTTTTTTTTTTTCCCAAAAAAAAAATTTTTTTTGGTTTTTTTTTTTTTTTTTTCCCGGGTTTTTTTTTAAAAAATTTTTTTTTTAAAATTTTTTTTTTTTTATTTAAAAAAAAATTTTTTTAAAAATTTTTTTAAAAAATTTTTTTTTGGGTTTTTTTTTTAAGGGAGGGGAGTTGTTCATTAAATATTTTATTCGAATACCCTTTTTTAATTTGGGGATTCCCCTACAGCCTTTGGGATTTCCACCCCCCCAAGGTCGCTTAATTGGGAATTTTTCCAGAGTCCGCTAACATATTCGCAGAGGATCGAGGGAAAACCATGTCCAGTGTATTTTTCGGTTTTTTTAATTTTGGGTATGCAGCAATTTCTAAAGGATTTTACCTATTGAATTTATTCCCACACATTGCGTACTGAATGCCCCTTTTGTTTATACTGGAAAAAAAAACGTCTGTTGGGGTATGGGTTTTTCGAAATTTTGGAATTTACGGTAAAATTGCAGATAAAGTCCGTTATTTTTTTCCCATGGGACACTACAAAGATTCTGGAAGGTTTTTTTTAAAAATGTGGAATTTTCACCACAAAAAAATTTATTATCCTGTATGTCATCAATCTTTTTTTTGTAAGTTCATCTTTCTACAACCCCCCTTTAATCCAAAAATTGTAGCAATTTTTATTAGAAGGTAAATATTATCGGGTTTTTTTTTTTCATGAATTTTAAAATTTTTTCCCTTTGCTGAAAGTTTTTGATTTTTGGGCCCCGGCCCCCCCTTTTTGGTTTTTAAGTGATTTATTGAAATAAAACCCCTTAAACCAAGGTTTTTTTTTCCCCTTTGGGGACACTTTTTTTAACATAGAGTATTTTACCCATAAAGTATTAGGTTTATTTTTTTTTTGCAAATCCGCAAAATAGGCCAAGAACACTTCTTCTTTAATATTTTTTCCCCCCTTGCGGGGGCACCATTTTTTTGAAATAAATTTTTTTGGGGATTCTCATTTTTTTTCACAGATTTTGCTGGTAAAAAAAAAAAATTTTTTTACGGTATTTGCTGCATCCAGGATAGAAGGGGGACCCCCTTTCATGGGAACTACTCATTTTAAAAAATTTTTTTTGTCGGTTTTTTTTTTAAAAAAAAAACCATGCCCCCTTTTTTTTTTAAAAAAATGCTTTTTTATTGAAATTTATTTGAAAAATTGCTTGTTCATATGGAAACAAAAAAAATCTGACTTTTTAAAAAATCACCAAGATTACATATTGTTGCTTGACTTGCTTAATATTTTTTTTTATTATACAGGGTAATTAAAAAATGTTTTTTTTTTTTTAGTTGAAATATTGAAAATTAAAATAAAAAAAAAAAAGAGAAAAAAACTAAAAATTGCAATGGCTTCGTATTTTGGGGATAAAAGCCTACAATTACTAAAATAAATTTGGCTTACCTGTAAGATTTTAGAGTAGTTTTTTTTTTTCCCGAAATTTTTTGGGGGAAATTTTTACTTTTCCGCAGGAAAAATCAAAACAGTTGGGCAAAAAAAAAACCCCCTTTGATATCTCCGAAATTTATAAAGGAAGAGGGAAAAAAAACAAAATTTTCAAAAAATTATAAAAAAAAGCCGTAAATGTAAAAATTTTTTTCCCCTTTTTTCTAAATTTTTGGGGGAAGAATCCACTCCCAAAAAAAAATTTTAAAAAAAAATCTTTTAAAAAAATTTTATCAATAATTATATTCCCCCGGGGAAAATTGTTAAACTGTCATATAGGAACAATGTCAACGTAGATGGTTTTTAATATCAATTTCGGTTTTGACAAAAATGACATAAAAAATTTTTTTTTTTTTTTAAAGGCATTTTTTAAAAAAACATTAGGTATAAAAAAAAAAATTTTTTCCCCCCCCCTTAACCTTTGTGCCCCAGCTTTTCTTTTGTCGTAAAAAATTTTTGGGAGATATCAAGCTTTGTCGGACCATTAAGTCAAAATATTATTATTTTTAAACCATGTTATTAAATTTTAAATCGTAAACGTTTTTAGAAAACTGTATAAAAGAACAAAGTGATAAATTTTAAATTTAAATTTTTTTTTTTAAAAAAACGGGAAAATTAATTTTTTTCCCCTTTTTTTGGGAGTTTTTGGGCCCATTTTTTGTCTGGTTTGTATAAAAAATTTTTGGGTATTAAATTTTTAAAATTTTTAAATTTTTTAAAAAATTTTTAAAAAAAACCCCAAAAGTGCAAGAGCTTGAGGTGGGTCTTGGTCTTGCGTATTTTTTCACCCCTTTTTTTTGGGTTTTTTTGGTCCCCCCGGGTTGGGCCCCAAAAAAAGCCCCAAGGTTTTTAAGGCCCCCAAGACCAAGCCCCCGTCCCCCCCTCATCACTAATTAGCTTCTTTCTCTTTTAAAGATAGTTTTAAAAATAAATTTTTACCCATTCAACAATGTTAAAATTTCTTAACCAAACTAAATATATTGCTCCTTCATGTTTACCTAATAACAGACTTATTTGCAAAAGACACTTTGAATTTCGTTTCCATGGGTTTTAAAAGCTGCAAATTTTTCCTTTTAATTATTTCGGGGAACCCCTTTTTGGAAAAAATTAAATTTTTTTATTAAGTTTCTTTTTGGGGAGCAATGAGAGCTCAAACTGTTTTAAAATCGGGAAAAAAAAAAGAATTGGAATTTTAAAATTTTGGGGTTTTTGGTTTCCCGGGGTTTTTATGAAGTATAAATTTTGGGGAAAGGGGGAAATTTCGGGGAAGGGGTTTAAAATTTTTTAAACAAATGGGGGAATTTTAAAATTTTTTTTTCGACGGTTTTGTTTTTAGGATAGAGGGTTCTACATAAAAGTTTTATGGAAATTGTATTAAGGAGATGTTCTAGTCTAAAAGTTTTAATTTTGGACTTTTTTTTGGGGGGGGGTTTCCCTCCATTTTTTTTATTATTTATTTATTTATTTCGGGGTATGTATCAAAAAAAAATAAAAAAAAAAAAATTTTAAAAAACCCCACCCCCCTTTTTTTAAATAGGGGGAAAAAGAGTTGGGCCATCTTCCCAAAAATTTCCCAAAACTCTTCGGGGTTTTTAAAAAAAAAAAAAAATAATAGTTTTTTTTGTCAGTAAAAATGTCATTATGGCTGGAACAAAAAAAAATTTTCGAAAAAAGGGGGGGTTTTCAAAAAATGGTTGTTTTTTTTTTTAGTTTTTTTTAATTTTTCCAAATTTTTTTAAAAAGGGAAAAAAAAAATTTTTTGGTTCCGGGCCCTAGCGGGATATAAAAAAAAATTTATGCCAACTTTCAAGTAAATCGGTGAATTAAAACCCCTTTAAATATTGTGCATAAAAATTTTAAAAAAAAAAGTTTAAAAAAACCCCTTTTAAAATTTTCCTTTTTTTAAAAAAAAAATTCGGAAAAAAATTGAATTTTTTAACTTGCTAGAATACCCTCTTTTAAAAGGGGGAAAACGCATCAAATTATAATGTTTTGCTTTTCCTAAACAAACACATCCTTAAACATGTGATTAATATTTTAAAAAGAGTCTTATCTGACAAACCTAAATTGTACAGGTTAAAAAAAAAATATATTTTCAGAAACTTTTTTGCAAACCTGTTGCGGTTATTTACAGTCCTTCTTAAAAGAAATGCCCACAAACAAACATAGGCGATTTGTTTTCTGCAGAAGATTTTTTTTTTCCCGGGGGGGAAAAACCCCCTTTTTTATTTTAAAAAAAAAAAATTAGAAAAAATGTTTTCCCAATCCCAAAATTAAAAAGGGGGGGTGGGGAAAAGGGACATTTGTATTACCAACTTGATAAAATAAATATTGAAGCAAAAGGTATTATGATTAGCAAAAGTTGTAGACTATTTTATTTCTTAAAAAAAACCGATTTTAAAAAAATGTAAAGAAAAAAGAGAATTGATGCCGGTAGGAAAACTAAAAGTTTAACCCTTTATCCTAAGAGATCTAAGTTGATTAAAAATCAGAAAAAGATCCAAACGAGAGCTTAGTTGGAAGACTGTAATAAGGAAGTTTGTTAAGAGGCACAGCATGTCAAATGTGGTCAAGAGCCTTAGATATCTTAAAAGCAGACCTATACCTTTGCCCATCGTTGTTTCACAGAAATAATTTTTTAATCTTTCCTAACCTTGTGTCCTGTTTATGGATTTTCTTGAATAAAAATTATAAGTTTTATTTTACTTATTAGCAATAAATTAAGAAATAACATAAATTTCAAAAGGCCTCTCTATAGATTATTTTGCTTCAAAAAAAAAAAAAAAATTTTATAAGTAAATTAATAAACAAAATTTTAAAATTTAAATATAAATTTTTAAATAATATTATTAAGTAAAATAAATTTGAATTATATATGAATCCCAATAGTTTTTTAAAAACTGCAATTTATTCAGTCTTTTTTAAACATCTTTTCTTACTGGGGGTTTTATAAAGGGTTTTCCAAAAAAAAATTTTTGGGGTTTAAAAAAAAAAATTTTCCCCCCTTTTTTTAATTTTAAAAAAAAATTTTTAAAATTCTAAAAATTCCCTTTTAAAAAGGGAAAAAAAGGTAGTATTTTAAAAAATTTTTTTTTAATAAAATTTTTTTATCTTATTTTCTGGCCCCTTTTTTGGGAAAAAAAACCCCTTTTTTTCCCCTTTTTTTAAATTTTTTAAAAAGGGTTGTTTCCACCCGTGTTTTCTTCACTTTTTTAAAAAAAATAAACCACTTAACCCCTTTAAAAAATTTGGACAAAATTTTAAAAATTTAAAAAAAATTTAAAAAAACCAATTTTTTTTTAAAAAAATTTTAAAAAAATTTTTTTTTAAAATTTTAAAAAGGGGGTTTTTTGTTTAAAAAAAAAAATTTTTTTTTTCCCAAAATTTTCCCCAAAAATTTTTTTTGTGCTTTTTAAAAAAGCCTCTTTTTTTTACTTGAAAATTCATTTCATTTTACGCTTTTAATCCCTTTTGGGTTCCCCACCTTTTTAAAAAAGGGGAAATATACCTTACTTCTTTCCTTTTAACCCCCAAAAATATATTTTTTTAAAAAAATTTTTTCTACCCAAAAAAAAAATTTTTTAAAACTTTGGGAAATTTTTTTTTTAAAAATTTTTTTTATTTAATAAAAAAAAACCCCAAAAAGGGACAAATTTTTTTGAATTTTTTTTAACTTTTTAATTTTTTAAAAAATATTTGGAAAAAATTTTAAAAATTTTCCAAAATTTAAAAAGGGGAAAATTTTTGCCCCCTTTTAAAAAAAATTTTTTTTTAAGGTTTTTAAAAAATTTAATTTTAAAAAAAAATTTTTGGAAAAAATACCCTTAAAAAAATTTTTTTCACCCCCTTTTTTTTTTGGCCCCCAAAAATTTTTTAAAAATTCCTTTTCAACCTCAAAAATTTCCCCCCCCCAAAATTTTTTCTTTTTGGGCCCCTTTTAAAATTTTTTTTTAAACCCCCGTAAAAATTAAAATTGAGGAAAAAATAATTTCCTTAATTTTAAAAATTTTAAAAAAAAAACAACACCAAAAAAAAAAGGGGTTGGGGAAAAAATGGCATTTTGCCCTTAATAAATTTTTTTTTTTTATTTTTTTTAAAAAATGTTTTTATCTTTTAAAAAATTAATGTATTTTTAATTTTTTTTTTTAAAAAAAAGTTGAAAAAACACGGGGAAATTTTGGGAATTTTTTTTCTTTTTTTAAAAAAATTAAAAAGTTTTTGGGGGTTTTTTTTCAATAAAGGGGTTTTCCCATAAACCCCCGGGGGAATCCTTTCTTAATTTTAAACCCCAAAAAAGGGCCCTTTTTTCCCCAAAAAACCCCTTTTTCCAAAAATTTTAAAAATTTTTTGGGGAAAAAAATAGGGTTTTTTTAAAAAATTTTTGGCCCCCCCTCAAAAAAGGCATAATTTTTAGCCCACCCCCTTTGAAAAACACCCTTTGGGCCCCCAAATTTTTTTTAAAATTTTTTTTTTTTTTGGGGGTTTTTTTAAAATTTTTTTTAAAAAATTTAGGGGCCCCCAAAACCCCCTTTTTTTTTCAAATTACTTGTTACCCCTTTTTTCTGACCCCCAAAAAGGGAAAAAAACTGTTAAAAAATTTTTTTCAAAAAATTTTTTTTAATTTTTTAATTTAAAAATTTTTTTTTTTAAAGTTTTTCTCTTTTTTTAAAATTTTAAAAATTTTTTAAAAAAACACAAACTTTGGGAGCAGTTTTCTTTTAAATTTTTACCAAAAAAATTATTTCAAAAAT
>JAHBCN010006073.1:0-51237 GCA_019359885.1 Listronotus oregonensis | reverse complement strand
AACAAAAGCATCTACCATATTAAAATAATATTTTAAAAATAAAATTTTTTTAAATTAATATATATATATATATATATATATATATATATATATATATATATATATATATATATATATATATATATATATATATATATATATATATATTTTTGTTTAGAATGGTTTCTTTTCTTTCCTTTGTTTATAATTTATTATTTAAGTTTTCTTATTTAAAGGGCTTTTTGGGGCCAAAGTTTTAAACATTTTTTGTTTACCTTAAATTTTTTGTAATTTTTTGCAAAGGAAAATAAATTTTATTAATTTTTATTAAAAAAAAAAAAAAATAATTCATAAGGCGGGTTCCTTTAATTAAAATTTTTAAAATTTTTTGTGTTTTTTTTTTTAATTTTTGATTTTAATTAAATTAATCGTTTATACCCGTTTGAAAAAAATTGTTTTTTAATTTTTAAAAATAAAATTTAAACTCTACTAATAAAAATTTATGACCCAAACAGAGACCAAAAACGTTAATTTTAAAAAATTTTTTAAAAATTTAAAATTTTGTTTTACGGGTTTAAACCCAAAAATTTTAAATTAAAATAATTAAATATTTTAAATTTTTTTTAATAAATATTTAAAAAAATTTTATTTAAAATTTATAAATAAAAAAAATTAATTGAAACTTATCCTTTTGGGTAACTGTAAAACACTTACTTTTTAAAAATATGATGTGAACTTAGTAAACAATACAATTTTTGAATACATGATCACATAAAGAAATATATTTAAATTTAAAATGCAATAAGTCAAAATAACGATTAAGGCATAAAATGCTTATGATAGTCCTGAAATTGGCAGCTTTTTGGCAATCGGCAGTAAAATGATCAACTCAGAAAGAAGGATCAATAAATCAGTTTGTTTGCAGTTTGTTTACAGCGTTTAAATGCTTCTTGCGTAGAGTTGTTTGTGCAGGCTTATTGTGGATATAAACATGCTTTAATTATTTAAAGCATCTTTATCTTAACAGGAAGTCTAGGGTAAAGGTCAATTGATAAAGGATATTTACGAAACGCAGATTATATTAATTGCAATTTATGCAATAATGCCAAAAGCTTGTCAGGCTTTTCGAAATTTAAAATACTTGTCTATGTGTAATTCTAGGTTGAACTTCAAAATTGGGAACTTTATTTTTACTCTAGTAAGGGCAATTTGACAGTGGAAAATTATACCAATTATTATCGCAATAAGGATATTTAAACAATTACTTTTAAAGATGATTATTTTTTCAAACCAGATTAATGAATGCAGGAAATATTTTTTTTCTGGTAAAATGGTTAATGTAATGAAACAGGTTTATAAGTTAAAAAACCTTCTGAAATACATTGAGTTACCGGAAAGAATATCTCACCAAAAATACTTATGTAAAATAAGGGCAAATTCTATCCAAAAATCCTTGAGTACAGAGTACTGAGATTCAAAAATTTGACTATTCATAATTTTGTTCACTCTTTGTTGACTTGGCAAGTTTTTTACTTAACTGTCTGTTTTAATAAATTATTTTTTCTTCATTTATAAAGACCTTTTTTTTCATTAATACAGACAGGTCAGTAAAAAACTTGCCAAGTCAAAAAAGAGTGGAAGAAAATGTGGACAGAACGTACTGAAAGAGACTGAGATTTTTGGATAGGAACTTGGCCCTTATTTTAGATAACTGTTTTTGGTAAGATCTCTTTTAACTTTTTTAAGTTCAATGAATAAAAAAAAGGAAGGGGGAATGTCATGCCTGTTTTTTCAGTATACCTTGTTCTGTTGGTAGAAGTTAAACTTTAGAATAAAAGCGCAAATAATGCTTATTTTAATGTAACCATTTTATTGTTAAGTGAATAGAATCCTGCCTTAATTTTAAATTAAAAAAATATATATTAGCTCAAAAACTTAGGTTCAATTAAATTGCAAAATTCTATAATACTCCTTAAATATACGGTGTTACGGGCCTGTTTCAGGGCGTTTCGACTGAAAATTTGCAGTTTTTAGATTTTTTTCTTAACTTATCCTCTAAAATCTACTTAAATACCATTTTTTTCCTCGAAAAGTGCTCTATAATTTTAATGAGTCAATAAGTCATTCAATCAGTCAGTAGTTATCAGTTATTTCAGAGATCACTTGAAAATTTTTTTTATTTTTCTCACGGGTAATAAGAATACTTATGTGAATTTATATACCAAATTTTGTACCTTTATGTAGAACGAGACCGAAGATATAATAAGGAGAAAAATAGGCTAAAACATTTCGTGTAAAATACACACACTGTAGGAACTAGGTCTGATGCACTACCGTGCGCCTAGATCTGGGTAGTCATAACATTGATGATTTAAAAAATAAAAAAACTTGCACTCTTTTATAACCAATCACTATGCCAAAAACGTCATTTTTTAGTACCGGGCTATATACCTAGGAACATAGGAATTATCTTAATATTTTTAAGCTCTTTAAAGTCCGATTTAAAGTTAAAAAGGCAACCAGCGTCATCAGCATGTGTTGTTCTCTGTCACTTTAAAATTATTCCCGTTCTCGTCGCTCTTTCCATATTTAACAACGTATGGGTGGAGCGTAGAGAGAGAAAGGCTTAATCGAGGACTCTTTTGGTCTGACGTCTAAGCGAAGCAATTTTAGATATAACTCAGTTATCTTAAGTCGACCTATGGAGAAAACTAAAGTCTGTCTTGAATTTTGGTACAACTTTTATACTAAGCTTTTACTTTTTTTGACAAAAAGAGAAATAGATGGTTGATAGGGTGATTAAGGATTTGCTTCGTACTTGGGTTAAAACGCTTAATTTTTAGTTATAGATGATTGAAATATTACCATATTTTAAAAATAAGTGTCTTACTATTAAAAAAAATTGTTTAGCTTAGTTTTTAAGATAAACAATGACACACAATTTATTTACATATTTTGGATTTCTAATCCACTTATGTTTAAGCGAATTTAAATAACAGACTTTAAAAAAGTTTCCGGTATTTTTTTTACTTTACAGTATTCAGTTTCTTTTACTTTGAAACAAAGACTCTTTTGATTAATTGATAATATTATTTATCATTTAAAAAACAGATAACTTTAAAATAACTCGAAAACGAATGCAGATATCAAAACGCGGTTCTCCCTCATGTATAGGTATTTTTTTCCTCTTTTTAATCTACAATAAAAAAGTAGGTTGATAGGTTAATAGGTTTCAAGTGAGTGGACTTTTTACGCCCTCCATTTCTCCCAATAGGATTGGACTTCTAATGATTCCGATACCAGACTGGGAGAGAGTTTTTACATCCCCTTTTACTCGTGTCGCTACCATACACGAGCACAATATGTGTTCTGATGCGTTCTGGTGTCCCTGTCTCCTGGAGAGTATGACGAGCGGACGATTAGATCCGTCATGCCCTCCTCTTCCGGTCTAGTAACGTGGGTAGCTACCAGGTCCTTGTTACAGAAACCACGTGTTCTTTCGGAGGCCGCATCTCCAGCCTTACCCTATGAAAACGGTCCTAGCCGCTTTCTGTTTAAAGCCAGGGAACCCTTTTTCCTATAAGGGCGGTTCTGTCCGCCTTCCTAAGCACCTGTTTGTTCGGGATGGATTAGCCCTTTCCCGGAAACAGGCGCCGGTGACTTCAGGGGCACCTTTCGAAACGGATTCACCCGTTTCGGTCGGCGCACCTTTGTCTGCTTGTAACCTTTGGTGGCATCTCTCGAAACGAATTTATCCGTTTCGGTCAGCGCACCCTTGTCACTTTTTTCCTATGAAAGCGGTTCTGTCCGCTTTCTGTTTGGAGCTAGGGCAGTAATAGTCCACCACGGCAGAGCCCCGCATTACCGCAGTGAGGCTAGATACTCTGAAAGGTCGCCCTGTATCTCACCGTTGGAGACGCCTGTTTAAGGCACAGGATGTCATTCACTCATCAGCACGGTATGCTAACACCTTGGGTTAAGCCTTGTGTTCATCTTAGCTTCGGATCCCGTTCGATACGCTAGCCAAAAGAGTTACCGATAACCAGCAACTCTAACGCATGTTCCAAAAGATCCTACTGGGCCCAACCACGACGACGAGGTGTGAACACAGTGGTTGGGAATTTAAAAGTACATCGTAGTATTTAACTCTCTTAAGAAAATCTCAAAAATCGAGTTTGGAAATGCGACAAAAAGTCTCTAACCAAACTGATGCAAAACTGGTTAGAGTTTTTGCTGATGTTATCAAAATTGTACTTAATATCAGAGAGGAGAAAAAATAGGTTTTTCAATTTATCATCGTGGTTGTGCCATCTCGCGGTAGTTTTAGAAACTTGAAAATTATTTCCAGCTATTTCTCCTGACTACTTATATTAAAAATATTCTTTCTATACAGCCGGCGTCCTTTCTTATTTGGACACCTGGTACATTGCATCATAACAGCGTTAAAAACATTAAGTACACTTGCTTGTTCTGTATAGAACCAAAAAGACTTAGTTTTTAGAAAACGGCCAACAAAAAAAAAATCGAAGTGTTACACTTATATAAAAATATTCTTTCTATACAGCCGGCATCCTTCCTTATTTGGACACCTGGTACATTGCATAATAACAGCGTTAAAAACATTAAGTACACTTGCTTGTTCTGAATAGAACCAAAAAGACTTAGTTTTTAGATAACGGCCAACAAAAAAAAATCGAAGTGTTACACTTATATAAAAATATTCTTTCTATACAGCCGGCATCCTTCCTTATTTGGACACCTGGTACATTGCATAATAACAGCGTTAAAAACATTAAGTACACTTGCTTGTTCTGAACAGAACCAAAAAGACTTAGTTTTTAGATAACGGCCAACAAAAAAAAATCGAAGTATTACTATATCTTCTTCTTCTTCTTTCTAGGAGCCGTCTTGATTAACTACCGGAGGCAGCGCAGCCTCTTAGGCTTTTTGTGCCTAATCTCCCATTGTCGTTTATATCAATCCTCCCATTAGTCTTGTTCCTTCTACAAGTCTGTATAACCCCGAGACGGGTTGATTGATATATTTCTGTGGGCTCATTTCCGGTTGCCCAAATAATGCCTGTCTTTTGTGATTCAGTGCTTTACATTCGCACAGGATATGGTAGGCTCTTTCTTCCCCCTCGTCGCACATTCTGCAACTTGGGTCCCCATTGTATGAGCCTATCTTGTGTAGGTGTCCTCTAAGGTTATCATGCCCAGTTAGCAACCCTACTGTTATGCTAAGTCTTTTCCTACTTTGTCTGAGTAGTTCTTCCTTCGTTCTTTTGGATGGGCCTCTTATGAAGTTTTTTTCCATGTCTAATTCAACTAAGGTTTCCCCAGTATTCTTCGTGATTATTTCGGATCCATTCCCTGGTTTGCCCTCGTGCTGTGGTCACTCCAAGGGCAGGTTCTGGCCCAAAGTATGGTGTGGATGATCCCTGCTGAAGCTCATCCGCTTTTTCGTTGACTTCCCCGAATGTCATGGTACCCACAAGAGAGTTACTCTGTTGCGTTATCCCAGGACTTCCACTTCTTTTTGGCAATCCCATATCAGCTTGGACGTTACCTTGGAGTTTACTAGTGCCCCCAGTGACGCTTGGCTGTCTATTATTATGCAGATCCGCTTGTTTTTATAAGGTCTCCTGTTATTTTCTTTTGCACAGTGCGGTAAAGCATATATTTCCGTTTGAAATACAAACTGTGTGTTCCTAGTGGAATGGAGGATTGTGAATTTCTCGTTTCACTGTACACGCCCGCTCCAGTTCCCTGCTCGTATACCAGATGATGACTCCAACCGTGCCGGGGAGATCGGGTTGCTGGCACTCACTTCGATCTGGAATTTTTACCTTGAAGTTTTTGTTGAATGAGTATGGGGGAATCATCTGGTTACTACATAATCTCTAACTAAATATTCATTAAATATTTTTTATACACCAAATAAGAAATCTTATTGATATCATATTGTCATTTTTAAATTATTTTAATTTTAAGCTAAAAAATAAGAAATTGTTATGTATATTTTGGGTTTATAGCACTTTCCCTGAAAATACATTAACAAAAAGACCACTTTTAGTGGTATGTCCATTTTATTTTTACATGTTAATTAAAGATTAGGGGAAACAACATACACAAAAGCAGTTACAATAACAAAAGAGTCACTTTTCCTATAAACAACCTTATACGAATACCGTCAAATGTTGCCTAAAATAATTTTAAGTAAAAAGGTTACGCTTTTTCTTAAAATGAAATAGAATATTAATTAATTTAAGGTATTTAGGGTATGTAACTTTTCCAGTGTGTTATGTGTCATATTTCATCTGATTTATTTCATATAACACAAAAATTCTATTTTTTTTATAAAATGTATAGTTTATCGCAATTTGTAACGTAGCATTTATATCATCATATTATGATAAATAAGTGACCACTTTTGATAATTTAATTTGATTGGTTTAAACGGTGAACCATTTTAAGGAACCGTATAAAAGGTATGTGTAGGCTTTAATTATAACGCATGAGTAGCAAAATTTGCATATAACTTTTTTCTTCTTGATTTAAGAGCTATTGCAATACAATTCCTTCATGGTACGGTAAAGCCTGAATTACAGACGCTTCACTTTTGTAAACCAAAAAAGATTTTTAAATGATCAATATTTATCTAGGATATTTATCTAGCATCTGGGGAGGGCTCGGGGAGGCCTTAGCCTTTATAAAAAAAATAGTTTCGAAAGAAATGCCAATATTATTTCATAAATTTCCTAAATTAAACAGTTGGATCAACCCCATTTTTTGTAATCAATATAAGCCACTGGATAGAATAAACCAGTTTAGTTTGCTCAGTAGAGAAAATTGCAATTTCCGATTTACTACAGTAATCTTAACAGTAAATATACAGGATGGGCTAACAAAAATTTTACACTCGGGCTTTAAAATAAAAAGAGGTAGTATAGTTGGATCATTTTTAAAATGAAAATTCGGACCCGTTTAAAAAGAAAAAAAAACATAAAAAGTAGCAAAAAAGATTTGGCGGCGCCTTTGCTTTTTATAATGTGCCACTTCCCGCAGGTGTCTGTAATAATGGATCATATAAAAAGCAAAGCCGACCGACAAAAAAATTAAACCTTTTTGCTACTTTTTATGTTTTTTTTTCTTTCCAAAGGGCACCGAAATTTCATTTTAAAAATGATCCAACTATACCTATTTCTTAATGGCACTACCGCTTTGTCTAAAAGGTGCCGTGAAATGCAATATCTAAATTTTTCGGTGCTTGAAGAGCGTTGACATGACAGGGGGATAAAATAAGCTAAATATTTTAAAACCCGGCACCTACGGTACCCAAAAATTAGAACATATGGGTCAAAAGTTAATTGTTTTTAAAATATGGCCTTTCAAAGTTTAAAAAAGTTGGCAACAACGCGCCGGCTTCATTGCAGCGAGTCGAACGACGAACGTTTTTTGGGAGGTTTAATATATTTACACTTTTTTAAAGATATGTTTATTTACACACAAATAATAAAAATTACTTCTTGCAATTTATTTTGATATTTAATTTGGAAATAAATTTAAGTATAAAACAATAAGTTATTGTTTTATTTGTAATTAAAAAATAATTGTACTTACCAAAGAACACAAATTATAATGCTTTAACACAGCATTTCTTTATTTTTCTTAAAGAATAAGATTTCTCGGTCACACAAATTCCGTCTTTATAACTCTTTGGTACCCTTGCATTACGTTTGTCTTGAATTTAAATCATATCGGTATATTTTTCCGATTTAAAAACAAACAAAAATATCGCGCCCGGGCCGGTGAGCACAATGTACAAATGACTTTACTTATCGCACAAAGCTTCTGGGTAGCTCTGTTGTCAAGGGTTTTTTAAATTTTTAACTGGGAGAAAAGTTATTGAAAAATTATTTTTTTTTTATTTGTAGACTGAAACTTTTTAAACTTATTTTATTTTATTAGCAAATGAATCTACTAATAAGCGATTAAGACAAAAGTTTCCAGTTGTTAAGGTTTTCAGAAATAACTGCTTAATAAAATCTTAACTTTGATATCGTTTAAACAAAAATCTGTTAAGTTTTGACCCCTATGTCATATAAACTTTTCGACTTGTTTTGGGCTCTACTATCGCTTATTAAAATCAATCTTTTTACACCCTGTATACATAAAAAAATATAAAGATAAAAAAATCTAGAGAAACGCTTGGACCAGTCAATTTTTGGTTGGAGGGGAACAACTTGTTTGCTGTTTTTAACCCACGAGCCTAACGGGGGGATACACAATCCACTGGTTTTGAAAAAGGGCAAAAAGTGTTGGGATACTCTTCTATAAAGGTCTCATCTAGTTACTAACTGATCATAAAATTTCGCGTTTAAATTTTCATCGATAACGAAATAACTTTCTGACATGACTCATATTGTTGTGAAAAAGTATTATTAAAAAAAAATGTCTTTTGTTATCTAATATTTCTAACATAAGTCATATTTTTAAGGTGCAAAATACAGGCTGTTATTTACGTAATTTAAAATATTCCTTTAGTGTTTTTTTTTTAAGAAAAGTTGTCAAAAATGTCCCTTTTCCAGAAATCTAGGGTATTAAATTTTAGTATTTTTTTTGTTTTTGCTTTTTGTAATTACCGAGTCATCGGAATCTCTCCATTTTCTCTAACTTTAATCGCTTAAAGTGTTTCTTAGAAAACATGTTTTAGCGTAAATAAAAATGTATTCGCTTTACCAGGGGCGTGCCGGTAGGCACTAGTCTCATATTATTTTTTAGATCGTTTTCCTGAAATATACCACGTTTGCAAAAATAATGAATTTATAAAATTCATATTATGCTAAAGCAAAACGCTGTTTATTTTCATATAAGATTTTACAGTATCTCCCTAATAAAATTTCGGCAAAATTAATTACAAAACGTAATTAAAACCTCAATTGATATTATGAGCAACCGTTAACATTTTTGACGGGTAGATGAGTTCCTAAATTAAAATTGATGGTATAAAGAATCCTCTGAAATAATTAAAATATCTTTGTCAAGTTTGACTCTGCAGGTTGCACCTGGAAAGTTAAAAAATCTTATTATAATTTGCCGATATCAAATTACCCTTTTTAGGATTTTCTTATACGTAAAAAGAAACTTCATGATAATTTTTTTTGACTTTTAAACTTTGGAAAAATAATTTATATTTTTACCAAAATAACCACTATTTATATTTTTCTAGTAATATTCTAGTTTCTATAGTTTTACTTTTATACATAGTGCTGTTCTTTAATAATTAAAACAAAATTTATTGCTGATTAATCATTTTAATTTATGAATAGGTTTTGTTACGTAAAAAGATCCTAAGAGTCGTTTTCCTGATTGGATTTATAAAAAAAGTTAGTAAAATTAAAGACCTTGTAAAAATACATATTTTTGTCATAAAAAATTTCAAGTAGGACAAACAGAAAGGAGATATAAACAAAAAAGTAATTTTGACCAAAAAATTTAGTCCAAAATAATAAAATTAATATTTTTTTGTTATTTTGATTTTTGTCGTTTTTTAATATAAAACATTAATTTAGTTTTACTTTATTTTAAATCACTTAAAAATTGTAAAACAAACACATTTTAAAATTTTCATGGGGATATATTACCTGAAAGCATCCAGAATATTCGGGTTTTTGATTATAACTCAAATACTATTGGGTATGTAAAAAAAAGTTTTAAAACTGAAATTAAAGATCTTTTTTAATTTTTTTTGTCATTCACTTTCTATTTTGTTAACAAAAAGTAACTTTAAAAAATAACAAGCTGAAGATTCGGCGTGTCTTCAGATTTGCCTTATTTAAATGTATTTATCGCTTCGGCGTAGAGCCAACTAAGTAGCCCTATTTATAATTTAAAAATATATTACACGAAAAACATTTACTTGATTATCTCAAATTTAAAAAATAGGCTATTTTTATATCTTTTACAAGTTTTACAACTGCTTAATAATCCTTAGAGAACTTCCTGTAAGTAAAATTTTTTTGTTTGGTGGTGTTTTTATCTGAAACAACGAAGCGTTAAAATACATTTAGGATGGGTGGACCATGGAAGGCCAAGCTCCTTGCAAGGCCAATTAATAAAAAGTTGTAATTGTTGCTATATGCATCTAGCACTGATCAAATTTAAGGACACACAGGTGGCGGCGAGTCGCTCGCGCTGTTATTTTGTCCATGCGGCCCCTTGCTTTGTCGACCGCGGACGTTGTCGTTGAAATTTTAATACGCGCTCACAATAAAACGGAAGTTTTTGAGTAAATAAACTATATTTTTTTTATTTTTTTTTCTGAAATGATTTATAAAGATTTGGTTTGGTGCTAAAGAAAAAAGAATAAAGTCGGGTTTACTCTAATAATAACATAAATGCAATATGAATTAATCCACAAAAACAGTGGCTGCAAAAATGTTGTGTTAATTCAATATGGCGGACAATGCAACAGCTGATTTTTTGAGATCCAGGTTATACCATGCATTAAAAAGGTTAAAAACTTGATGTTATATTATGTCAAATAAGATAGTGGGTTCAAAAACATGAAAGATTTAGTTAAAAATACGTTCTGATAAAAAATGTTGTTTTTTCTAATAAATACCCTTGTTTTCAACTTTAAATGAATGTATTTTTGGAAATAAATTACCTAGCAGAATGGTTAATACTCATTAAATTGATTTTTCACATAATTTTTTTTAAGTAAAACACTCATTTTTAAATAAAACACTTTTATTTTAACAAATAAAGCTTGAACTACCATGACAATTTGATAAACTAATATACCTCATCACCATTATTGTCATCGTCAGAATCCTCATTATTCAAATTAATAATGAGTGGTTCAACGATGACGTCTTAAATTTTTTCTCGGCTCCACCAATTTTTAATAAGTTCATCGGTATGAGCCACTGATTTTCTCAAATATTCTTCACTTATTTGGTCCAGCGCACATTCCCACACCATTTGCACTTCACTGTTTTTTAATCCACCCCCAACCCTATTATCATATTCCGTTTTGCGCCTGTCCATATTAGCTCAATTGGATTGAACTGGCAATGATACGGTGGCAGGCGCAAAACTTCGTGACCATTTCGCCTTAATGTTAAATCCACTGCATACTCCTTTGGTCGTGGAAATTTCCTCGCAAGTTCCAGAAGTTTCGTTTTTAGCATATTGGGCAAAGGATGTTCTGTTTGGAGCCATTCAAAAATTTTGCTTTTCTTCCAAAGAGATGTTGGTTCTTTATTTAGAAACCGGGAGTGAGAGGGAGCATTATCTAAAACTAATTTTGGTACTTGTCTCGAAAGTTGCCTCCTCTCCGATTTTAACCAAATTTGGTATACGCGGGTTTTTTGGGGCGCTGATTACGAATCTGAAAAAAAAATTCGGCAACGTTTCGTTTACGAGATATTCATCATCAAATTTGAAAATCAAACTAACCTAATTTTCACTATATTCCCCCTTCTTTTTGTACACAATTCTTGATTGTTACACTAAAGTGGCACACAATACGTTATAAACACCTTTTAAAACCCGGTATTTTTATTTATTTTACACCTTTTTTCGATTAAATTGCGAACTCTTAAGTTCAAAGGCAGCAGAAACATTTGTTTACAAAAAGCCTAGTGTATACATGGTTGCCTGCACGTTGCGGCGTGTGAAAGTGGAGGTTTGCAATTAAATGGAAAAAAAATGTAAAATTAATATAAAAACAAGTTTCTAAAAGGTGTTTGTGAAATATTGTGTACTAATTTGGTGTAAAAATCAAGAATTCTGTGCAAAAAGAAGGAGGAATAGTGTAAATAAGGTTAGTTTGATTTTCAACTTTGATGATGAATATCTCGAAAACAAAACGTTGCCGAAAATTTTTTTTTCAAATTCGTAATCAGCGCCCCAAAAAACCCCCGTATACCAAATTTGGTCAAAATCGGAGAGGAGGCAACTTTCGAGACAATTACCCTAATTTTAATTTTTATTAGTAAATTAATAAAAGCCTTACATAATAAGAACCATAAACTATGAGAAGCAATCATTTGGTAATGCGTATGAGTAGAAAAGAGTAATAAAAGTGTTTTCTTATTTTAAAAATTTTGAAGAAAAAAGGATAGCAAATAAACCAGATTAAAAAGGTTTAAACAATACAGGGTGTTTTATTATTATTAAAAAAAGATTTAAAACGAGCCCTACTTAAAAAATAAAAATAAAAGTTCCTATCAACCTATGTCCGGAAATGTTTCGTTTCAGTACCAGCGTGTTAAAGTTTTATTTTTATTTTTGTTTTTTCAGAAGAATTTTTTGAAACTATGCCGATACTATAATTTATTTTGTAGTCATGAGGAGCATTAAATAATGAAATCAAAAAAACAGATTAAAATAAAAGATTCATATTAAAATGAATACAGCTGATGATTATATCCCGAATGCAAAAGGTTCAAATCTGATGCATTGATTATTGTAAATCCAAATATTTCGAAAATGTTGGCTCGTAGCGACTGCTACTAGGAAACATTTTTTACATGAAGATGATATAGAAATGTATTTTTTGCTTAAAAATTTAATTCAAGCAAGCGTAAAAAAGTTATGACGCATCAAAAGTATAAAAACCGTGTAGAGCGTGTAGGAGCGTCCCCTACAAGTGGGAGCCCTACTAATATTAAATTCGGATTTCACATGTCAAAAAACCCCAAATACAAATTTTAATTAAAATATCGGGGTATAATTTTAAAAACTATAAAGAAAAAACAAAATAAAAAGTAGAATGTTAACATCCTGTATCACATATTTAACCAGATTAAGTTAAATCTGTGCCTACATCTACGAAATAAAGCATTTCCGGACATAGGTTTATCGGAACATTTATATTTACTTTTAAGTAAGGAAACCCTTGCTGAAATTATTCGCAATAATAATGAAACGCCCTGTTTGAAAGTTAATGTCTAGATACCTTTTTGGGCCTATATTTCGTGGCACTATGATTTTTTTAAAATGGGAAACTATTAGCATTATTTGTTAACATCTCCTACATGATCCCAAAATTATGTTTTACATGCTTACCGGGTACCCTGTACATTACTCACCAATTAAAGACGGTTCTTCCAAATTTGGTATTAATCGTTCCTCAAGCCACTTTTCAAATAAACTGCTGTCCATATTAACGTGGTAGTCCAAGCTTTTGGTAGTTGACGAAAAAATCAAACTTGCTTCCGGTACAAAACCTTTTGAAGATCCGGCGTGCAAAATTATAAATCTTGTACCAGAGCCACAGCTCTTTTTTCTTTTTACACTTCTTGGTGAATCATCTTGCCACGATTTGCTTTCGCTTCCGCTTCCGTTTGAAAATATCCAGGTCTTATCCAAAAAAACTGCATCCCCAATTTGTGAAGTGTGATTCTCTATATATTTTTTAAAAAATTGCAGACGCTGACTAGTAATTTCTGGTTTCTCGCATGAGTATCTCCTATTACAGTCCTTCCTGTAGAGAAAACCTAAATTTTTCACTAATTTAGACAATGAATTTTGCCCAATATCCAAAATACCTAGTTCCTTCAAAACGTCTTTTAGAGATTTTAACGTTACAGGAAATTTCTTTGCATATAAATTATAAATTGTATCACGTACATCCATTTTCTGGGTTTCACGTAGATCCTCAGTTTTCTTTGGCACTACATTTGCGTTTTTCTTCCGAATAATATTTCTAACAGAACTGTAGCAAATTCTTAAAGCTTCTGATACTTTCAGCAACCTATCTTCGGTGGTTATTGTCATATCGTCGTGTCGGGTAAAATAGTTGGTAAGATTTATTATTATTTGCTTCGCTTGTGGGTTTAAAAACTCAGAAAAACGTTTTTTGCTTTCCATATTTTTTCCAAAAAACTTCAAAAAGACTGACAACTAATTGACAACCAAATAACAATAATACGATCATATTTTTTTAGGAACTGAGAAAAATATTAAAACCCATTGTTTGATTGCCACTGGAAAACAGCAATTCATAAGTTTGTCGAAGGTTGAGTCGTAGTTGTCTTTATTAGAGTAAACTTGACTTTTATACTTTATTTACATTGCAGTTAAAAAAACGGTAATATTCCTAGGAAAGCCAATGGTTCCTTGCAAGACCGATCTCTCGAAAAATTTACAATAGGCCTTGTTAGGTCACAATGGCCTTATTAGGAACATCTAGGATTCCCGAAAATAATACAATTTACTTTTTAGTTATAAATACGTAAAGAAAAATAAAGGAATGTAGAAGTTCTTATTATTATTTCTTGTAATCATGCTTTCAATTATTTTATTTAAATGTTTAGTTAAATAAGGAAAATTGTTGTCATAGATAATAGGTATTTTGTTTTTTTGGCCTTCTTGGGAACATTTTGGCCTTACATAAAACAGACCCATAAAAGGCCATTGGTCGATTTAATATTTTCATTATTTCGTTATAAAAGCCACTAAAAATTTATTTGTTATTGATATTTTACTCATTAAAATTATATTAAAAACATTTTCACCAATACATGCTTAGTTTTACGATAGTGTTTAAGAAACATTTGATGAGTATTTTTTAAGGTAATATGTTGGTGTAAAAATTTATTGTTTAATATTAATCAAAGATTTTTTTTTTTTGTTTAAAAGTTTTTTAACGTAAAAAACCCGGATTTTTAATCTTATTACAAGGTTTACTTTTTAAAATTAAACCGACTTTTATTGGGACTATTATCGGCCTTTTATTTTGAGCCTGTACCTTCCAAGGCCGTGTGGAAGAATTTAGTAAAACTTAAATTTAATAAATAATGATTAACTCTGCAATAAAAAAATGTTTTATAAGCTACATTATAAAACAAAGTAATACTTAATAATTTGTTTATTTTATTTATCTAGTAAATAAAAGAATAATAACTGTTTATTTGTTATGACAGCCTTTTATGGTGCACCCACCTTATTTAAAAATAATAAATGTTTTATCATAAAATTTTCCACTTGGCCTTTTAAAAGCTAAACCCTTGTATATCGTGGCGGATGTCTTTATTACTTAGAACGTCCCGGGGTAAAGATTTCCGCTCAGAGTGCAAAAAATCAATTGACCCTTATCATATTACAGATCTCCTGAAAAAGACCCTTAAAAATTCTTTTAAAACAGAAATATCTTATTAACCTTTTGGTAGAAACTCGGTCATTATTTTTAAGGTATAAAATAAATTTAAGTAATATGTTAGTTTAAAAACCAACATGATTAAAACTCCTGGTTTAAAAATCGTGGAAATTTTAGAAAAAAAATCCGGTTAATTTTAACATTACAAATACTCTTCTCTTCGGAAGGTGGTAGAGGAGCGGTATCACCCCACTTGCCCTTTAAATGACTCGAAGTCTCAGGACGTTTCGAGTTTTGGGCGGTGATTCAGTTTTCCTTCTTCCTCTTTTAGTTTTCCTTCTTCCTCTTCTTTCTTTTTCTTTGTCTTTTTCTTTTTTTCCACTCTAGTAAAATTTGGAAATAATGATAATGGCATACCTGAACGTAAAGTTATCCGGAGGTAAAATACCTCTGCATTCGGTTCTCCGGGCGAGGGGTACATTTGGGGGGCCACCATCGAAAAGTCTAATATCCTTCACAAATATATGTGGGCTTAACTCCAACGTAAACTCTGTTCACCATTATCTTCAATCCTCCAAACCCCACATACTATTTCTTACCGAAACCCAAATAAGTCCCAAAACAGCAACAAACCACCTCCTTTTCCCAGGTTATGAACTCATTTCATCCTTTCGACACGCTGTTTCTTCTACACATTAACGATCTTCTCTCTTCCACAATCATTCCCATTCATAGTTTTGCTGACGATAATACTCTCCACTCTAGTATTCAATTTCTTAAGCCACCATGTAATCCTGATTTCGAAAACAAGCGCAGGTCAATGCAGATATCTCTTTCACAAGACCTTAAACTTATCTTGGATTGGGGCACCAAAATTCTTGTTCAGTTTAATGCCTCGAAAACACAGTCATGTTCGCTGTCGCGAAAATGTCTGCAAATGCTCATCCCTTACATTTTTAAGCGGCCAAGTTCTGCAGAACAAAGAGTCGTTTAACCTTGTCGGCGTTACTTTTGAGAATAACCTCAACTGGCACAAACACATTTCATCCATAGCCTCGGCAGCTTCAAAAAGATTGGATTTCTCTTCCGAGCCAGAAAATATTTCTCTTCTTCCAATCTGTACACTCTGTATGTATCCCAAATCAGACCCTCTTTAGAATATTGTTCTCATGTCTGGGGAATGGTGTCCCCTACAACACTTAGCATTCTTGACTCCATTCAGAGAAGAGCCGTTCGTCTTATTAATAATCCAACGCTCACAGAAAGGCTTTCTCTTCTTGCGCACCGTCGAGCTGTAGGGGATCTGTCGCTCTTCTATAGGTATTTTCACGGCTTCTGCTCAGAGGAGTTGGCCAGTATAATTCCTTCTCTGGCAGCTCCCAACATAGCAACACGCAGTTAAACTTTTAAGCATCCTCTTACAGTTCAGTTAGAGAGGCCCCGAACTTCCTGCTTTCTTTGTTCCTTCATCCCTAGAGTGTCAAGACCTGCTGCCCGCAGAAGCTTTTCCTTCTCTTCCCAATCTCCAAAAATTTAAGTCCCGTGTAAACAAACTCCCTCTCACCACACTGAAGACACCCACGGTACGTTAGTACTTAGGCATCAGCCTTCGTGGACTGTCCCAAGATAAAAAAAAACTCTGACAGATAAAAAAGTCTATTGGCAAAGGTTAAAAAAAATTAAGAGGTCAAATGTGACCAAATATTATCAAGAACAGGGCAACCGAATCTCAATCCTCATAGGTTGCATTAATCATTGCCGTATATAAAGGAGTAAAATGTAAAAAAAATAATAAAAGGTGCAAAACAAGGGTCATTTTTAAATTTTTACCATTTTCCATCAGAGCAGCGAAGTTAAACAAGGTTGGGCGAGGTTAGTAGTTTGATGAGTTACCTTCGGGTAAAAACCACGTATTTGAGTGTTCTGATTCTGAAATACACGTTTTACTAAAGTTTTTTTTTACTTAGGCGTTAATGGACGAGAGGGGAAGTTTAAAGTTAATGGTTATTTATAAAACGTCCGTGGTGATACTACCGCGTTGTCTAAAAAGTGCCGTGAAATGTAATATCTGCGTCTTTTGGTACTCGTACATCGTTGACGATAATGGGGAGAAAAGGTTTAACATCTAAAAATCCGGCACTGAAGGTATCACCTAGGTTTAATACCAACCTTCGTGGGCTGTTATAAAACTTTAAAAAAACACTAGATTAGGTCTTGAAATTGGATACTTTCTAATGTCTTTAGATTAAACCGCATACCTATTATTAAAGTTATGGCCTGTTGCCAAGAGTTTATATTTTTACCTCTTTGTGAAATTAAACCCATTGCCATGTTCTTTATTAACTTTAACAACGAGATCTCATTCGGCTAAAAAAGAATGTAAAGTAAAATAAAACCGTTTTTAATGCACAACAATAAGCATTTATATTTTACTAAAATGAAAGAATTTGTGATTTTTGGTTTTCCATGTTACTATTCTTTAATAAAATTAAGTTATTGTTTTGTACAAGTAAGCATTTTTTAAAATCCATATAATTGTCATTTTTGCCCACTCAGTTTTCAGTCTTGTAAGGCAATTTTTTAAAAAAATTACGAGAATTTATTATTTCTTTTAAAACTTTAAGTCCTTGATCTATTATTATTACAAAAACCATTGCATAACAAAATTGGAAAGAAAATTGGCAAAAAATTATTTCTTTTAATATACAAGACATTTATTTTAAACTGTAAAGGCGTAAGGCTTAGCAAATTGTTTTTATTTATTCTATATGGCTTAAAAAACGGTAACAGATTTGGTAAATAACAAAAGACAAATAAAAAACTAAATATTAAGGTGAATATAATAGTCTGGGAGGCCACCGCAAAAAAACTGGCCAATAAGAGATACGATGAAACATCTTTTTAATATTACTATAAACTATAGTCAATTTAAAGCGCACTGCTTCCTTAACTCAGCAGATTCAAATGGTAATCCAAAACTATTGATTTTAGGAAAAAAAGGCATATAATTAAAATTAATGGTCTAATAAAACTACCTAATTTTTTTTTATAAAATTTTGTGTACTCTTTTAGTTTTTGAGTTATTACCGATTTAAATTTAAAATAAAAAAGAGCTTCGAAAAAACGTGTTAAACAAAGAATATGCATCTTAATAAGCTCTATTAAAAAGGTTATTTACACATTTTTAATAAAATAAGTAATAAAAAGATAGAAGCAAAAATTTCGCTAATAACAATATTTTTTTGGTAAAAGTAAGTATACCAACTCCGATCCATCTAAAAATTAATTCAAAATGTTCTATTCATTGAATAAAACAAAGTAATACACATGTGCCTCGAGGATATGTGGGATAACATGGTGGCACGGATATTTAATTTTTTTTTGGTCCAATAACTGTACCCATTTCGATCCACTTGAAACTTTAATCAAAAGAAAATTAAAGCTCTATAACTCATTAAGACAGTTACTAGTTTGGAATGATCTTGAGAAAATTTTAATCATATTTTTAACATCAAAAATTTTTTTTTATAATTTATTTATCGTTAAACTTATAAAACATTTTTCCCTTTAAGCTATTTACTACTTTTGGGCTTAGAGCCTTTCTTATTTAAAAAATTGTATTTTTTAAAATAATTTCCCACTTTAAAATATAATAAAATTAAAGTTTAAACATTAATTTTACTGAAAAAAGTATGTGCTACGTCAATGTGGGTGCTATATACCTGGCAGGACGCTTGCCATTTCTCTTTGTCCTATGTTGCTATTATTTTTATTATTTGACCGTAAGTCTAGAAGATGGACCACCACCTTGCACAATCCTACATGTGACAGTGAATATGTTTGGTACGTCATCGATTTTATTTGAAATATACAATATTTCAACGTTCTCTGTCAGCTAAACAAAACAGTTTTAAATATAACTAACTTGAGTTAAATTAAGCAGTCAGGCACCTGTTATAAATTTTTGCAAACGTATTTTTCAGACACCCTGTATTAATTTACCCGAATTTTTCTCCTGGAAGCACTCAATCGGGTCACCGCGTAACTGCAGTAGTTACTTACCTTAATAACTAATCCCCGAAGTTCACTCACCCAAGGCGCATTGTTTCACTATTTATGATGGTTGCCACGATTTACGAGCCATCGTTGTCTAGTCGGCGCATCTTCTTTTTCTCTTCTAAGCGTAAAACACTCGCATGCCGATAAAAGCGGTCGCTGAAGAACTGGAAATATACTACGAAGAACGGAACATCCCTGATTGCAAGAGTCCAATAAATTTAAGATTATTTTGTGTAGTGAAAATTAACTATGTCTAAAATTGCTTTATTAAGGCGGTAGAAAGCGTAGAAAATTTCAACAAATACTGTTTTTTCTTCCATTTCCCTGTAAAAACATGCTAATTGATTCTAATATTCTTTGACGTAAAATCAGATACTATAAAATAACATTTTCGGCTGTCTTTTTATGTGTATAATTCTCGTATAGAAAAATATTTATTAAAAACCCCAATTAACGTATGATTTGCTATTAATAAACGATTGGTAACCAAAAATACACAAAACATACATTGTGTCTAATTTATGACTTTGTCACTCGAAAAACAACCTTTAATACATCTGTCAAGTTGGTTGCCTAAAACCGAAATACATCGCGAAAAGAATTAAATAAAAAATATGATTTCTACAAATTCGGTTGGGATAAAGGCTAGAATAGAAAAAGCGAAGCAATACCTATTTAATAACATGCTTAATGTGCTGTGTAATTTCAGGCTCAACCTAAAACAGTTTTAACTGTTTAAATTTTATTAAATGATTAAAAAAAAAAAAGGGTACTTATTCAAAATCGGCCCAACTTGGAACCAAAAAATTCAATTAACGGAAAAGAATTCTATGGGCGCAATCGATTCCAATCTATTGGTAGGGATTAGGCAGAAAATGCAATGGAGATTTATTTGGCAAGTCTTATCATAAAAATTCGGAAAGTGAACGTAATGGCCCAAAGTCCGATGAATTTTAAACGCTTTGCTTTGTTGAATTCAATATGTTTTTTGTTTCTTCTTTTATTTTTGGTTTCAATTTTTATTTTTGTATAATACAAAACGACTCTAGTTTAAAATTTTAGTTTTTAAAATTACTACTTTAAAAAATCAATTGCACGTTAAACATTCCTGACAACATAAAACATTTTAAAAACCTTTGATGGAACTTATTCGTAGTTAAAACTTAATTAGTTAACTGACCATAGATAAAAATTGTATAATTGTTGAGTAGGCTAAATAGAAGAGATCAAGTTGAGGTAGGCAAAAGAGAAAATGATCGCGCAGGTATAACAACAAAGGAAAAACAATCCTGCAAGGCCAACTTTAAATTGGGCCCTTATAATTTTTTTTTTATTTTTTTTATCTTGTGAAGTAAAACTGGCAAGTTCAACGACCTAGCTAAGTGTGGAAAGATTTTTAAAATTAAATATTTGGAGATTTAAAAAAGGGAAAATATTAGAAAAAAGGAAAACAAAGTAAAAATTGGGCCTTCAATTAAATTTTAAAGAAAAGTGGCAAATTTGCTCTGTTGGAGAGGGGAGGGGAAATTGACCAATTTGGAAAGAGAAGAGGGGAAAAAAAAGGTTCCTTAGGGCCTTTTAAAAAAGAACACTTTTTTTGAATGGATAAAAAGCTTTTTGTATGATCCATTGCAATGAGAAAATTTTCCCAAAGTAGTTTATTTTAAATAAATACTTAGAGAAAAATATTGGTCAAAAAAGTTTCAAGTTTTTAGGTCCAAGCTTTATAATGGGTTGGTATAATTTTTTCAAAATTTAAAAGTTTTATGAATATTTATAATAATTAGTAGTAGAAATTTGTATTAAAATTTATATTTTTTTAATTTTAGTTGTTTTATTAAAAAAATGGGGGTTTAATTAAAATTAAAACTCTTGTGTATGTCAGAACATACCTCGTAACTCAACGGTTGTAGATAAAAGTAATAATAAGTTTTTTTGATAACGTCATGCACAGCTGATCTTAGCCAGTAATATGACAGAAATAGAAGCGCCAACTTTCGTTTTACATAAAACTAAGAATTATTGCCTTTCTTTAAACTCTAAAATGATCAGGCAAAAAATTGTATTTTAATGGCCAGGGGTCTAAAGGGGCCATCCATATATTACATCAGACGAATTTAATGATTTTTTGACTCCCCTCGTCCCTGTCCCAACTCGTCACATTTGTGAGACTCCTTCTCACCCAGTGTGAGTCACAAATTTTGACATTTTACATACATCTTTAAAATAATCAAAACAATATATAAATAATAAGCATATGGAAAGAGTTAGTTCAATTCTTACGGTTTTCGTCTACAATTAAGTTTTGTGTTTTAATAATTTAAATTTTTACATGTGATGTCACAAAGCTGATGACCCCCCATACCCCTTGTCACACAATGTCACAATCCTCTACACCCTCCCCTTAAGGAGTTACGTAATTTATGGATGGCCCCTCATGAGGGTGACTAATGATTGAGGTCATTTAACGCGCAAACGCGTTAATAGTTAAGATCATTAATCGCCAGTTATTGCCCGAGTTAGTTGCACCATTTTTTCAGCGATCGCTTTTTGTGTCAATCATAAATGATGGTCTTAATAATTTTTCGGGCTGTATTTTAATTTTAGGCAACCAACCTGACAGGTGTTTTAATAACTGTTATTGAGTGAGGTTATAAACAAACTCAATCCTTTGTTTTGGGTATTTTGGGCTGCCTATACTATGATCGCTTAATAATAGAAAATAATGCATTAACTAGGGCTATTAATGCATTATTTTGTATACGTTTATAATACTTATAAGTAAACGATCAACTAAAAAACATATTTAATAATCTGGCAAGTCATTCGGTAAAGATATAGGGTTTCTATATGAAGCCTAAATTTATAAATCAACTACGACCTGTGTAATATTTTTAGACAAAGAAACAGTTAGCAATTAATATATCTTTTTAAAAAAGAAGGACATTTATAAGGGCGATAAATGATCTAGGCCAATAGTTGAATTATTAATCGTCAATTTTATGGTATCAAAATTGTAAAAGCATAATTTTTCTTGAACTATTTTCAGTTTTAGGCAACCAAACTGACAAATGTCAATATTGGTATTTGAATGACAAGGTTATTTTAAGTACAAAGCTTTTGTTTTATGTGCTGGGTGTCCAAATAAGACAGAACGCCGGCTGTATCTCTGAAACTATGTATCACACATTCTGAGGAATTTTTTTTTTTAGTAAAAATGGCCATAAGAAATAGCTAGAAATTATTTTCAAGTTTCTATAACAACCGCGAGATGGCGCAACTGCAACCGTAAATTAAAATTTTTCTTTAAAATTACCCAGTATTAGGTACAATTTTGATAACATTAGCAAAAACTCTTGGGAAAGATAATAAATATTCCAACTTTTCAAAAGCTCTATCTCCTACATTTTTTATCGAAAGTGGTACAAGTGGACACTCGTTTAAGAGATAATTTAAACAGCTTTTAAATGTCGTCATTTTTGGTGTCGTCTAGTTTGTAGTTCACCAACTAGAGGGCGTTGCTTAAGGAAAACTCGTTTTTTAAAGGTATTCCTAACAAAGTTACATACGACGATAGAATTTTTTATTGTAGATTTAGAAGGGAATAAAAATACCTACACTTTGGCGAAAACTGCGTTTTAATATCTGCGTTCGTTTCCGAATTATTTCAAAGTAACCTGTTTTTCATGATAAATAATATTAACAATTAATCCAAACAGTATTTGTGACACAGTAAAATTACTGTAAATTAAAAGCAATACTAAAAAATATTTAAAAGTTTGCAATGAATCCACTAGAGAACAGAATGAACAATTAAAACAGAAAATGCCGTAAAATTGGGGCAAAATTTTTGTTAAATTTTCTTTACTCATTTGGAATTCTTTATATTTTTTTTGCAATTAAAATTTTAAAAAGGCAACACCTATTTAAAAATTAAATTGGAACTGACAACTGTTAACTTAAATAAGTCGTGTCGTTTTCCAATCTTTTGTTCTTATTTTTATTTCCAAGCCTACTTAACTAAAATTTAAATTAGAATTATATATTCCACGGTATTTTTAGGTGTTTTATGGTTTATTCTGTTACAAACTTTAAAATAGTTTTTAGTTTTTTTTTAAATTTACAATAACAATTTTTTACCCTGTCACAAAGAATGTTAATATTATTTTACATGAAAAACAGGTTACTTTGAAATAATTCGAAAACGAATGCAGATATCAAAACACGCTTTTTGCTAAAGGGTAGTTATTTTTTGCCTCTTCCAAACCAACAATAAAAAAAATCCTTTCGTCGTATTTAACTTCTTCAAGAATGTCTCGTAAAACCAAGTTTTCCTTAAACAACGCATGTTGTTGCTAAACTACAAACTAGCCCACACCAAAAAGGACGACAATTAAAAGAGTTTTAAATTTTCTTTTAAAAGAGTATTCACTTGTACCACTTTTGATATGAGATAGAGCCACTTAAAAGTTGCATTGTTTATCATCTTCCATTACCATTGATATTGGAAATACGACAAAAAGTGTTTCTTATTATACTTACCTGAAAATACTACATTTTCAGCTGTGTATAAAATACAGTAAAAATGACATATTCAGAACAGCGCACGGAATTTTTTTTCCCGATCCCTCTTTCCGTGCGCTTATACAAAAATCCATCCATGGAAACTGTTCATAACAACGATTTATTTATTAATGACATTTTTTATTTTCATCAGTGAAATTTATGCCATTTAAAAAATGAATTCAGATTTGGAAAAAAACCCGGGATATTATATTAAATTAAACAAGGGCAGAAGGTGGATTTATTACCAGTGAAATCCAGGTTAAGATATGAACATGAATATCAAATTTTTACCGAATGGCGGACTCAAAAAGAATCAAAATTGTGATGACGATTTCTCTTTTTAAAAAGTTTATTAGGGATTCTCCATGTTAAAGAGTTGTTTGGCAATAAAAAAAACTCAAAAACCAATATCCAAAAACTATCGCTTTTTGAAACGAAAAGCTGTAGGATATGTACCAAAGAAATCCAAGGTTTTTACATCAGAATAAGTCACCAAATTTTTTATGAAGTTTTAGATGGAAAATTTCTACTAGCAAAAGTAATTTGTTTTGGTATTTTTGGCGCATGCCGCAGAGATGTTTTAAAAAAGTTTGAGTTTAGACGATTTGGAAGATAATGGGCGTTTCCTTGTCGTGTTCTTACGAGATGGAAAATTCAAGGTCAAGAAGTTTTACCTTACCAAAAAAAATTTGGTAAATTCAACCCCTTGTACACTTTACCGTAAATACGCAGATTTTAAAATATGGAGAGTGAAAATTATTTGTTGCATACCGAAACCAAAGATTTACGCTCAACATTTTGGGGTGCCATACTATCAGGGGTATTTAAAACTTGTTGAAAAATTTCTTAAAACTAAAAAACACGAAAAATATACCGGACTTTTCCAAGGCGTTCTTGGGCCCACCATGTTGGTAGAAAGCGGGGGTGATTTGTTTATTTGAAAAGACACGGAGGATGGTTTTCTTCCAATTGGCAGAAGGATATATAGAGGAGTCCATACAAAAAAAATTGAAGTACCCCAAAAAAAGTTGTTTAGGCCTTGTAATTTGGGAAAACTACAAAATCTGTAACAGTCAATCAAGAGAACCAAAACTTGCTTTAACATCTTTAGTTCAACAAAAAAAATACAAAAGGGATTGAGTTTCAACAATAATACGAATTGTACAATAAATAAAACCCATTAATCATAACGTTCCGTCCAAATTAATTTTTTTAGATTTAATTAGCTTGTAATTTTTTTTTTTTAATTTGTTTTACCGTTTTTTTAAAAAAAAAAAAATTCGCAATTTTCTTTAAATCATTTTTGCGATGTTTTTTGTTTATGTTGTTTTCAGGTACCTAAATTAATAAAAATATGTTCATTACACGTCCAGAAATGGGTTTTTCCGTTCTTTCATGACTTCACGGGGCGCCCCCGGAAAAAACCCTCTTTCCACTGGTAATGAAATATACTATAACCAAACTGATGCAGAATTGATTAAAGTTTTTGCTGATGTTATTAAAATGGTTCCTATTACGAGGTAACTTTAAAGAAAAATAGGTTTTTTAATTTACCGTTGCGCTTGCGCTATTTTGCGGTAGTTTTAGAAACTTAATAATTTAAAGCTATATCTCTTGGTCATTTTTACTAAACATTTTCTTTCTTCAACGCTGTGCAACAAATAGTTTCCGAGATACAGGGCGTCCTTTCTTATTTGGACACCCGGTATATAAGTTGATTATACTAGAATCGATGATAAATAGAAAATGATGTATTATTGGGGGCTATTAGTGAAGGATTTTTTAGACATTATTAATACTTATAAATAAACGATTGTGAAAAAATACAATTAAGTGATTTTTAGCATTTTCTTAAAATATACAAAGTAAGATTAGGAGAGTTTAAAAAAAAAATTAACATACAAGTTCTTACCTGATATTCAAATTAAAATTCTTTTTAATTACCGAGTTACGCAGGTGTATATGAATCAGTAAATACCATCTATAATAAACATATCAAAAAAACCCAGTAGCAATCTCTAGCAATTACCAGTGTCCAAATAGTTGACACCGACACGATACGTGGAGACAGCTAGTGAATACTAATATGCTGATGACTATTCGTGTGTGTGTGTGTAATCAAATTTCGTACAATTGACCTTATTTTGCAACAAAATGTATTGAAATGCATTCAAATTAAAGATTTTTTAAATTCAGTTGGCCACCCCATGAAACAGTAATTCGACTGTCCGCGGAGTATAAATTTGAGAAATTTTATTTCGGTGTTATCAGACTTCATTTAGCAGTCAAACAATCAACCTTAAGTAAAATGGCTTCAAAAACTTTGGTAAGTTTTGTTAGTTCTAATCAGCTAATATTATTAATTTCTAGGTTGAGTTGTACAAGGTGGCGCATTTTGATTTTATTTACGGGTTATTAAGAAAACTGTAAAATATAGAGCAATTTTGTTTTTACATTATCTGGACGGATTTAAAAATAAATTTAAATGTGTTGAAATTTCAAGGCTAACTTCTATTTATTTTTGAAATACAGAATTTTGTTCAATTTTTGTTAATTTAATGCGGGTTCTGTGTATCGGTTATTATGAGAGATAAAGACAAAATTTAAATGCAATATTTTTTTTAAATTTCAGATGTATACTTTTTTTTCTGTGAGTTATTATACAAGTTTGGGCTTTTCAATGGAACACACTATATATTATTTTACCAGTGCAAATAAAATTACCTTTTAATGGTAACCCCCACTTTTTGTATATGTCTGCTAAAACCATAATTTTTGCAGTTTTTCTTTTTCTTTATTATCCAAAAACAAATTAAAATATATAGCGGCGTTATAATAAAGTATCATTTTTGAGTCAAGAATCTTATTTATTAATAACGTAAATAACCTAATAATGTAAACACCAACTCTTTTTAATTAAATTTTAAATTATTATTAAGTTAAGGTGCATAATGGTGAATTCAAGCTTTATTCTTTAACCAACCCATCTTACTGAAAATTTTTTATATTAAATTTTTTATGCTAGATATATTTTCTTAAATATATTCTTTTGAAATTTATATGGCCTCTGTGATTTCGCGGCTATAACCCATCGGCCATCTTATACTATATGTACTCTTTAAATGATTTTTTGAGTGGTACTTTCTGGCCGTTCATTACGTGGACCATATTTGATGCAGATACGACCATGTTTAAACTCAGCGGCCCATTCTTAATAGTGGAAAATAAACGAGAAAAATCTCAAACTTTTAGAAACCCACGTAAATGTGTGTCGATGTGAATTCCTTTGTAAAAAATAATTTATAAGAGCTCTATATAAGGTTTTTATATTAAAAAAATGCGAATAACACGTGCAATTTATTAATCTCTTTTAAAAAATCCATTAATATAGTTTATAATCCAAATTAGAGATGACTTTTACCCATCTGCCAACCGGATGCCAACTATTTTTTTTATCAAATATAATACGTTAACAAAAGTATTGGGAATGGGTGGATCAATTAAAAAAAAATAATAATAATACTTCCTGTATAATGTCAATTCTTATTTTTTCCTGCATACCAGTACTAATATATCTCTAAAAAGTTTTTCCTTTAAGTTCATAAATTGGAGATTTAAACAAAAAATTTTTGAAAGTTAAAATTTAAGAAATTATTAAAATTTGTATTTATGCAATATTAGTGCTGTCATGCAGTATACAAAAATAAAAAAAATTAATGTAAAGGAAATATTGAAGATTTTTCATTTTTCTTTTAAATCTGTATTAACCATAGACTTGGAAATACGTTTTTCAGGCTTTTTTACTTTTAATTACATAATATACTCAATAAAAAAAGTTTTCATCCTGTTGGCAGATGGGTAAAAGTCACCTCTAATTCAGATCCAGTACTAATAGTAAATAATCGTAAAAAACAAATGGTAAAGATAAAATAATAATTCCAAATATCCTTTAACCACTTTAAAACTAGATGTTAACTTTCTGAACGTGTATTGCTTAATATCAGTTAAAATTACTAGTCTGAAGAAGCTACGAAATTAGCGAAACATATGTCACATATTGTGAATATAAGCAAACTGTCTTAAATGAAAAGTATTTTATTTTAATCAATTCAGTATTTATTGAGTTTTATCAAGTATTAATCAAACTCATTTAAAATATTTTTTGTTATTTCAGTTCGTCACCCTTCTTGCATCAATCGCTTCTAGCTGTTTGGGAGGCCCCGGTGTGGCAGTCCCAGCAGTTCCTGCTGCGTACTCTGTTCCGTATGCTTCATCCTACAGCGCAAACGTAGTAAACCATGCCATCGCTGCTCCCGTCGCTGCACCTGTAGTAGCTGCCAGATTAGCTGCCCCAGTAGCTGCCCCCTTAGCTGCTCCTTTAGCTGCTCCAGTAGCTGCTCCTTTAGCCGCCGCACCCCTTGTAGCCAAAGCTGCTCCAGTAGTTGCTGCATCACCCTATGTTGCCGCTCCATATGCTGCTGCTCCATATGCTGCTGCTCCATATGCTGCTGCTCCATATGCTGCTGCTCCATATGTTGCAGCCCCGGCTCCTTACGTTGCATCTCCCTATGCTGCAGCCGCACCCTACCTTGCCTCTCCCTACGCCGCAGCAGCTCCTTACGTAGCTGCCCCTCTTGGTTTTGCAGGAGCAGCAGCTCCTTTGCTTGCTACCAAATAATTAGTTTAGATTATTAAGCAGTAAAGGCTGGTATATTAAGAAATACGTATATAATTATGCTTCACAAGATCTATGTTTATATCAATCAATTATTCTATTCTTCTATCAATTATGATTGATACTTAACTATATACGTATTACTGACATGTACAAATTTATCACGGTTTTGTAAATATTTTTGTAAATAGGCTGATGTACATACGTAGCAGGATTATTTTGTAGCATGTAGATATATTTGAGGTGTATGTTTCGAGCCATACAGTTTGATATATGTTAATAAAGTCTGCTTAGAATATAAAGTTTTGCCTTTTTACTAAATTTGAAATCAAAGTATACTAAAATTTGTTATACCTGTCTAATATTCTGACTTCTCCAGGACATATATTTTTATAAATCCAGTTTAGCAACGTGGATTATAACCTGCTATGAAGCAAGAATAATAAAATATCGATAAAATGTTTAACAGAAAATTATTATTATCTTGATAAAACTAAAACAGCTAAATTCAAAAGATTATGGATTTGTACTTAATGTTAAATTAGCGTTTCAGATTTAATAATTATAATAATTATTGTCAGAGTCAAATTTAATCGTTTAAGCAATTATTTATTTCTTTTCCTTTTAAAGCATTAGGATTAAAGAATTCTAATTAAATAAATACCCATGAAAAATGAAAACAAATAAAATGTGAATGAAAAAACCAATATTACAATATAATTCAAACAGAAATAAAAGCCAAAATAGCAAAATAAAGAGTGATCGCAAAAACTGCCTGTTTTTTCACAATTCACAAAGAGGTAGGGAAAAGGCATAGGTACTAATATGAATTTTATACTAACTTACTACATTCTTTTTTGTTTTTTGCAAATTATCAAAAATAACCTCTATTTAGGGGTTGAAAAGTCGCCAAATCTGAAGAATTGTAAAAATAGCAGTGGTATTAAAGTTATTCTTACTGCGCTTTTTGTTTCGAATGGACCTTGGAAAATAAAATAATACATCCCTATTCCCAAAAAGGTTGTAAATCAACCACCATGGACTATGTGGGGGTGCAATTAGCATCTAAAATATATAAAATCATATGTAACTTTAAAAGCTGCAAAATAAAAAAAAGTATGAGGACATGTCTAATAAAAATAAATGTATATGATAATCAACCACCCTTATCTAAGGATAAAACCAGGCTTATTAATAGGAAAAATTAAATGAAATGCTAGCTTTTTCAAAAAAAGTCTTAGCTTCGTATTTTTTGATCTAAGTATATAAAGCAGGTGTACCTAGATTTTTCTAGTTCACTTTTAACCAAAATCACCCCTGCAAGAAGGTAAATTTATCCCCTAAAATGAAGAAGATCACATACAACTTAAAATTGTAGAAAAATATTTAGATCTTTTAGGATATCTCAAATATAATATTAACATAAAACATAAAATAAGAAAAATTAAATAAAATGTTAGCTTATGCAAAAAACGTTTTGGTCTCAAATTTTTCAGCCCAGGTGTATAAAACAAGCCTTTCTTAGATTTCTCGAAATCATTTTCCTCTGCAAGGAGGTAAGTAAATTCGTCCCCTAAAATGTATAAAATTATATAATTAAAAACATATTTAGATGTTTTAGGATATTTCAAATGTAATATGAAAATAAAAATATGTTGTATCTGATTTCCATCATTTGATCAGAAATGAAGTCAAAAATCTAAGATCTGTTTTATACCCTTAGAAAAAGTGGCTTATAGCAAGGCTGGCTGCCCTTAATTTTTTGGGTTTGCTTTTGCTTTTTATAATTTTAAAATTTTTATATGATTTTCTACATTTTAGGGGATAAATGTACCCCCTTGTAGGAGTGGTTTGGTTAAAAGTGAACTCAAGAAATCTAAGAATGGCTGTTTTATACACTTGAATTAAAAAATACAAAGCTAGAACTTTTTTTTAAATAAGCTAACAATTTATTTTATTTTCCTGTTAATGCGTGTCTATTTACCCTTAATTTTAGGGGTGGTTTATTATTAAAACCTACTGTGAACGGCGGTTTTAAGTGAATTAATATCATCTTTGAGATATCCTAAAACATCTAAATATTTTTTTTACAATTTTAAGTTGTATATGATTTTGTATGTTTGAAGGGATGAATATACCCCCTTGCAGGCCTAGTTTTGGTTAAAAGGGAACTCGACAAATCTAGGTACATCTGCTTTATATATTTGAATAAAAAATACGTAGCTAAGACTTTTTTAATTCAATTTTTCCTATTAATAAGGGTGGTTATTTCTTATTAGACCTGTCCTAAAAAATATTTATTTCTTATTTTGCAATTTTAAAGTTTTATATGATTTTATGTATTTTAGGGGATGATTGCACCCTCACATAGTCAATTGGGGTTGGTTTACAATCTTCTCGGAAATAGGGATGCATTATTTTTTTAAGTCCTTTTCAAAACAAAAATCAAGTTAGAATAAACTCTTATTACCACTGCTATTTTCCCAATTCTTCAGATTTGGCGACTTTCCCACTCTCAAACTGGAGAGATTTTTAAAAATTTTCAAAAAACAAAAAGCAATGCTCATCCTAATTTCTTGCGACGAGTAATTGTATAAAATTCATACTTCTATGTCTTTTCCTAACCTCTCTGTAAATTATGAAACAACAGTCAGTTTTTAAGCTATTTTTGCTGTCACTCTTTTGCAGGCAAATTCATTATGTTATAAATTTAATATAAACATTTTAATAAGCACTATTTATGAGTTTAGGCTTTAAAGTACTAACGTAAATTACAGAAACCACGTGTTTATTAACACGTCTCCCTGATGATGTTAAGGTACCAGTAGTTGCTTAATAATCAGGTGCTTGTCGGTACCATGCGTTTCGAGTCATTTTTGGGAGTCTTTAAACAACCCGTATTAAAAAACTGGATCTAGGACATCTTGACGTCGCCGACTTTCCCAAGTCTACGTTTTCTCTTAGTCTAGGGTAATTGTGCACAATCTGGCAATACCGCATGAGGGATGTCTGGGGATATCCCCCATCTACCAAGTCTTAACCCCCTAGGGCTTCAAATAAAAGAGACTTAAGCCCATGTAATTTCAAATTTTACCGTACCCCATAGTCGTCGAAGGAACAGCTACTTATTGAAGGGCCCCTGTATATAAAAATCGTTTCCGATACTCTTAATTCCTGATGTTTTTAGAAAATACCAGATGTTCGAAACAAGATATATTTTGGGTTAAAAGTTGACGATCAAGACAAAACTTGGGCTCCCAAAAAATGCTGCCGCACTTGCTTAAGAATCTTAGCAGGATGGCTACTGGGTTAGGTTAGGTTTAAAATGAGTGGGTATAATACCCTTCCACCGCGACCGACCGGTCTATTGTGGCTCACACTCTTTTATATTTCTCCCACCAGGTCCAGACTTTTAATAAATCTGATGATCCTGTTGGGGGAGAGCTCTTTCACCTCCCCGGCAACAAGGTGTCATTGCCGAGGATTGCAAATCTGAGTCGTGCCATTACTGGGCACGAACACAGTATGTGTTCTGCCGATTCACCCCCTTCCATGCACATGCGGCGTCTCCCGCTAGGCCGATCTTGTGCATGTGGTATTTCTGCAGTGTCCAGTGTACAGTCCTACCAGAGTTTTAAGGTTGATTGCTTCAATAGTTTGACTGTACATTGCTGGTTCAGTGGTCTCATAAAGGCCTTCGAGTGTCTAAGACCCGGAAGTCCATGCCAGTACCGAAGATTTTATCTTCGTGTCCAAGCTGATATGAACTGCTTGGCTGTTCCATAAGATACACCGATGACCAGTTCCGGCCCTGTGAATTTTGTTGCCGCCCTTCTTTTGGCAAGGAGGTCTGCGGATTTATTACCCTCTGGGCCGGTATGTCCAGGTATCCACAGTAGGGTAACCTTGTTGCTTTGACCCAGTTTGGTCAGCGTATCCTTCCAATTCCAGACGGTTTTCGAATTGCACCGGCTGGATTCAAGAGCATTAAGAGCTGCTTGACTGTCGGAGAATATTTTAACTGTCTTACGTGTGCAGTGCCGATCAACCAGCGTTCTAGCACACATCTATGGAGTACTCACACACCTATTAAGTTTAAAGTGCCACTGATTTGGCGGAAGCCTAAAAATCATGTTGATGATTGTAACTTTTGCTTAACGAAAATTTTGGGATTTTCTAGTAAAAGCAAGCATAAAATAGTGTATTCTAATATCCCCTCAGCCATTAGAAATGTACCTCGTGCCTCTTCCAGCATACCTGTTCCTATGCCTCCAGAGAAATATGATGAACCAAATAATTATATCACAGGAAAGCCAGAAGCCGGTCGAAGTTTTAAAGGAAAAGTCGTTTATAAATGTAGTAGCCACAAACGTGTATGTAATAATAAATATATTAGTAAAAGTAGATCAACACTGTTCAACACACAATGGAATATAAAACATTTAACGAATATTAGCAGTTTCCTTGGTCTTTAACTGTTAAAATATTATAAAAATAACACTTATCAGTATAGAAAAATGAAATATGGTTAAAAAATTATATATTAAAAACTGATCAACACTGTTCAACACACAGCTGAATATAAAAAGATTAATTAAAATCAGAATTTTTTACTCGTTAAAATAATGATAGATTATCATAAAAACTACGTTTATTAAATTTATTATCAAGAATGAAATAAAATTTTTCAGTGTAAGTCGATATAGTATCGTTTAAAAAATAAATAAAACAGTAAAAACACATTAATACAATTTCGATAAGAACAAAAACAGAAACGAAGCTTAAAATGTTATAAATTTGTATTAAACCCATATCAGAGCCAGAGATCTATTATAAATTCAACGCACAGTCGAATATAAACATTTCAGCGACTATCATTCACTCTTTCAGCTTTTCAACTGATACACAAAGATAAATCTCTAAGAAAAGATCAATAAAATATCGATAAGCAAATGCCAAGTCCTTATACGAGTTATTTAAAATTAGGCTTTGTAAAGAAACGTACGGTTTAGTAAATTTTCAGCCAGATATAGTAACTTAGTGTGAGAACTCGGCTAGAAAATCTTAACTATTTCTGTTTTGGTCTTTTGTAGATTTGTATCTTTGTTGTCTTAAAAACGTTAATTCTTTGTAATGTTAGTTACACGACTCGTTGATGAGATTGGCGCAATTAAGGAGATAAGATTATAATAGTAGTTAACACATACGCGTAGGTAGCAGTTGATGGCAATGAAGAAGAAAACATATTTGCTTTCATCAATAAAACTTATGTTATATAACTTGTTAAATATATTATGAGGGTAAATATGATTAGGGATTTGTCTTTGACATATCCAAGGCCTTTACCCGGCTTTGGTTTTTAATGATTTTTTCTCCTAAATGGATTACCATTTAAATTCTGTTCTTGACAATTTAGTTTTCTTTCCAATCGACGTATTTTTAGCGTAAAGGCCACACTGACTCCCCCACTCCACCAAGTGCTAAGATTTAGCCCAGTTTATCATTCCAACATACTGTAGTTTTTCAATCACTTGCAAAATTTGGTTTAGAGAGCCGGGGTCACTGTTGCTAGCTAAAGAAATTCGTCCAGAGAAAGCTAATGTACTTTAAAACAAGAGGAGTAGATTACACATAGTTACAAAATTTTACTTTTCAAAATTTTCCGAAGATTTTTAACACTTTTTCTGTAGATTTTGGTACAGTTTAATACAGTTATCTATCAGCTTTAGGGTTTAGCACACAGCTTTTTGTATTTTATGTAAGGGTGGGCGCCAAGGAAGTTTGAAGGTTAAAGGAAGAACACAGCAATGGCCTATTTGATCAAAAAAATTCCAGCCCAAAAAACTTTTTTGGTCAGACTAGGGCACCAAATTACACAGACTTAGCTCAACATATGCTCTCTGTTTGAAAGATCTTGGTTGCAACATGAGCGTCAAGCAGGGGAAAAATTCCACCAAAAATGTGTACCTTGAAGGAACGATATAAGGCTGGTCCAGAGAAAATCATCACATGATATTTTCCCACAGAGCAACAAGATAGATTTGAGTTCAGCGTGGCGTGTTTTAGTCTATAATTTAAATTTAAATTGCATATTTATAAAGGAAGCGAATAGGTACTAAAATATTGTAAAAAATAATTTAGCTGAATTATTCGATGATATACCGTTATCCCATAAAATCAGTTATATTGTCATCAACACGGTACCCCAGTATATAGTGCACAAATAATAGGAGCCTATTTGAAAAATAATTTTTTAGGTTATTATATTGGCACCCACGGCCCTACAAGGTGGCCTCCAAGGTTACCAGATTTATCAATTCTGGATTTTGTCTTCTGGAGTTATTTGAAAAGTAAAAGAACTTCGGAATGCCGCAGAACAAGAGTTTAGAAATTTGGAAGACCGTCCATATTAATAAATGCAGCACGCGGAATTAGAACAGTGTGTAATAAATGCATAACATAATGGATTGCAGTTTGAACAATATTTTTAACAGCTAAATAAGTAATAAGTTTTTACAATTAAATTTTGTAAAGTTTTGGATTTCAAAATGCAATTATTATTAAAAATGGAAATAAGGCATTGGGTAAAAACTTCTTTTTTTTAAGAAAGTTAGATTTGAGCTACTTGTTATTTTAAAATAGATAAAAAGCCACGTATCACATTAAAAATGTTTCATTTACAAAGACATTATGTTTTATTTAAAATATACTGTGTGACATAGAAATTTAACACTCACAATATGCTAAGATATACCCATAATTTTTTGTCGGTTTATTGCTTTTATGAAGTGTAGCAAACGATAACATTTTTGTCCCAATGTATTTTAAAATTCCAGACTTTTTTAAATTTAATAAAAATTTTGACCACTTTTTATTATCAGTTTTTTATTGGGATTAGCTTAGATTCATTTAGTCCTATTGCTTTTGTGGCATTAAAAACACTTTTTAGCAATGCCTTCTGTGCAAAGAGGAGCCGAGTATCGTCAGTTAGGTGAATTTAAACGAGGTATAATAGTAGGTCTACGAGAGGGTGGGATGTCATTTCCGCAAATTTGAAGAATCGTTAACCGGGTTGCTACAACAGTGATGCGATGTTGGAAAAAGTGGTCTATACATCGTCGCAGTACCCGTCGTAGGGGTACTGGGGCTTTAAAAAGGGCGTAAAGAACGGCTCTTAAGAGTTAGTGTTCTTAGAGACCGTTTCAGCACAACAAGCGCAATTTGAGATAAGTGGAGGGTAGCTACGGCTTGACAGATATCCTTAAGATTAATTCATCGACAAATAAAAACGTATGGGCTACAATCATACCATCCTCGGTTTGTATTGCTATTGACCAATAGAAACAGACATCTACGTCTGGTGTGGTGTCAAGACCAGGCTCAATGGAATGAGGAATGGAATCGGGTCGTATTTAGTGACGAGTCACGTTTTTTTTTGTGGGCTCATGATTGTCGTAGGAGAGTTCTTTAAAGACGTGAGAGAGACGACAACTTCAATTTTTTGTAGAGCGCGGGACTGCGCTTACTAGAGGCGTTATGGTATGGGGTGCCATAGCAATTGGAACAGATTACCTCTCGTTTTTTTTTAAACAGAAACATGAACGCCCAGTCTTCCATTAATAACGTGTTACAACCTGTTGCGTTGCCATGCCTTTAACAACTGCAAGAAACAAATTTTCAACAGGACAATGCTAGACCACACACACACACACACCTGCAGTTACAGGAGACTTCTTCTGAAAAGCTAATGTTAATCTTCTTCCATGGCCTGCAAGGTCATCTGACCTATCGCTCATTGAACATGTATGAGACATGATGGGTAGGATGCTAAGCCTGTTGCAACATCTTATGCTGGAAGTACAACGTTTACGTTATAAAGTAAGATTGTCCTGGGAGACCCTACCACAGGCAGACATTGATCATCTGATTCGCAGCATGCAACGAAGAGTTACAGAAAGTCAAAACTTACGTGGTGGCGTAACTCACTACTGATTTTTTGAGAGTTTGGTTTAATTTGTGTTCTTGATAATATTATCAGTTGTTATTCCTTTTTGCCCCAATTATTTCTCAAAACATTAATAAAATTTACTCCTATTTACTGGGTGTTGTAATTTTTATGTCACTCAGTATGTTTTTCGAAATCTCAACTTTTTTAACATTGGAATAATCACACTGTATAACTTAACCGCAATGAAAGTGTGGGCACACTCCTGATATTTAGTCTAATGCTATTCCATTCTGCAAAACAAGGAAATTGTATTCTTCAAATTATCTTCGATTGAAAATATATCGATTTTACCACAAACCTATTACTTCTATTAAAATGGGATTCTCGAAGTGTGATGTGGTAATATCTTGTTTAAAAGTTAATTTACCGTTAACTCTAGTTTGTAGGTGCACCAAGAAAATCGTGTGAATATGATGTGATTGTCTATTACGAAATTTTTCTTATTAAATTAGTATGTTTTAAGAAAATATTTTGTATATTATTTGCGATTTTGCTAACACATACATTAATATGTCGAAGGACAGTTTATAAAAATATTTTAACAAGATAAAATGTGTCTAAAATACATTAGTTTTTAAAATAAGTGAAAATTTTGATAATATAAAGAAGTCTGGGGAACTCTTGGAGGCTAAAAATTTAAACAAACTCAAAGACAATTTTCATCTCCATCAAAAAGTTAAAGTAATAGCTAGGGTGCATAATAGTAAACTAACAAGTTTAAAAAAATTGAGAATAATAAAATAATAATAGACCCGAAAAAAGTATTTTAAACCACAAGGAAATATGCAATTAGCCTTTTTAAATGACTTAGCTATTGTTGATATTAAAAGAAAGGGGAGTTAGCTCCTTGTCGTTGGTGAGGTAGTCTTTATAGCCAAAGAGCCATGCCGGCGGTAGCGTTGCTACTGGTAGGGCCGCCCTTGCCGGTAAAGTCTCGAAGAGCAGAGGGCGAAGCTAAGTAAACTCCCACGTACCGTCTGATCCAGAATGGGCGGCTACAAACAGCGTCGGTTCTCCAAGCGGCTGAAATTGACACTCGCCAACCCGCATGACAAGCGTGGCGTTTTAAATTGCCAAATCTTCCTATTTCCAAGATATGCTAAGTCTTAAAACGAAGGATAGGCCCCAGGTGGCTAGAGCGAAAAGCTTAGAATCCCACACTGCAAACGCAGTCTGCTCCATGGAATCTGGGGGGAGCAAAAATTCAGGTACGACTATAAACAGAAAATTAATGTTTATAGCAACATACAATATTAGAACTATAAGAACCGAAAAACACCAATTTTATTGGAACTTGACGAAGAACTAAAGGATATTAAGTGGAACGTAATCGGCCTATGCGAAACACGTTTGCCGAGACAAAAAGTGTATACATTGAATTCGGGCCACCTATTATTCCAGAACAATAACGATAATAACGATACCAACCACCATCTAGAAGGAGTAGCCCTTATATAATTAATAAAACCATAAAACATCTAATTACTTGCACTCACATGGTGTAATTGTCCATTTTATGAACTGGACATTATCCCAGTTCATGAAATGGATATACATATATATATATATATATATATATATATATATATATATATATATATATTATATATATATATATATATATATAATATATATAATATATATATATATATATATATATATATATATATAATATATATATATATATATATATATATATATATATATATATATATATATATATATATATATATATATATATCAAGAAAAACCACAATGTGTCCCTGGTCAGTCCTCTTTGAATAAACCTGTATATTTTATATGATGCATATTGGAAAAACTGATATTGAAATTAATTATCTGCATTTACATCTTTCAGAACTTTTAACAAAGTATCTTCTGCCTGATTAATTGGCAAATCCATTTATACTATATTTTTGAGATATCGATGAGGAGTATCGAATTTGTAATACCGGCACCTATACAAAGTATCGGCTCAAGATAGCATTTTAAGTGAAAGAAAATTATCTGTTAGGACAAGCATGAAGATTTGCTATAAATTGATTTATAAATTAATCATGGTATTAATTGATTTCAGAAATTAATCACGTGTTGTCAAATCATTATTTTTGATAACAGTATACAAGGGGCACTATTCCTGCATTTCATTCTTTGACATTTTAGTCAGATTTTTATCCAAAATATTTAAACGTATTTTCTTTATGGACTTGCACTAGTTATGGCAAAAGTGTTTAATTTTGTTGCAGTAATTTTTGACTGCCCGCAGCCTACAAGCAACGTCTAAATATAATTTTTAGGTTTGCGATGGCTGCAAAAAATATTTGTTGGGTTGAAACTTTTGCAGCGGTTGCGTCCGCAGTCCGGAGTACCTGTTTGCTTTTAGGGAAAAAGACACAATCATGATATTTTTAAGTAAATTATTTTTATTATAAGTTTTACTTAATATTTAGTGCGGCCAGTTCTTAAACATTCTAAATTGGAAGAGTACCTTACAACTGTAACTAATTACACAGGCACACAAAAAAAAGTTCTGAACCAGATATCTGAAGTACCTTCCGGTATGTTTTTCGGTGCGCTCAAAACGAATCCAAAGTCAAAATTTACTTATTACTCTTAGATTTTGCCCCAGCAACCCTCAGCATCCCCGAAGGGTCACAATTTAAATCATTTGGAAAAGATATAATAAATATCTGACAATACGTTTTTTGATGTTGTTAAAACGAATATAAAGTTAGAATTTACCCAATACCCTTAAATTTAACCCTAGCATCACCCAGAAACCACCCTAAGGGCAAAAATTTTATTTTATTAGAAGAATTAAAATAAATATCTGACAATACGTTTTTTGGTGTGCTAAAAATGAATATAAAGTCGGAATTTACCCATCACCCTTACATTTTGCTCCAGCAACCTCCAGCAACTCCCCCTCCTCAATGGGTAAAACTTTATTCACTTAGAATAGTTGTAATAAATATCAGACAATACGTTGTTTGGTGTACTGGAAACGTTAGATATTTATTTTAATTCTCAAATAAAATAATATTTAAGCCCTTTGAATGCTTGCTGGGTGATGCTGGGGGTTGCTGGGGATTGCCTTAAATTCAAGGGTTATGGGTAAATTTCAACTTCATAGTCGTTTTTAGAACGCCAAAAAACGTATTGTCAGATATTTATTATATCTTTCCAAATGAATAAAATTTTGACCTGGGAAGGGGCTGTTCTGGGGCAAAATCTAAGGGTGATCTAACTTTATATTTTTTGCAAATAACTCGATAAGTTTGCATTTTATCAAAAAAAGTGTAAAAAACAAAATTGTAGTTTTTAAAAAACGAATAAAATAGTTTTTCTGTAATTGCTGTGGAACCAATATAAACCAAGTTGTGGTTTGTTAAAAGTTAGCTGGTATTCATTAAAGACAAAATTTCAGAGTTTTAAAGGCGAATAACGCAAAATTTTGTATTTTTCGAGGAAAACTACTAATTACTTTTTTGAGACATTTACAAAGACATTTTCTTTAAAAAAAAAATCTTCGAAAACAACTCCTTAATTACCACCCTAATTAGAATGAGTCATAGCTATTTAAAGATTTTAACCGATTTAAATTGCTTAATTTTGAAAAAAATGAAGCTGCAAATGAAAATCAAATTTTGAGAATTTTAATAAAACTGACTTTTCTTTAAAATAACTCGAAAAGTAAGGGAGATATGTAAAAATGACTAAGGTAGTTAATTATAGCTTTTTAAATAACAAATATTTTAATTTACTGTATAAAGGAAATTAAGTAAGATATAAACGTTTAAAACGCGTCTGTATAGACGAGCACTACCTTGTTTTAGCCCTTTAAACTCACCCCTTTAAAAAAGTAAAGGTTTTAAACAGTTTTAATATACAGGACCTTATAGCTCTTAAAAACCAACCAAATTATTTTTTAAAGAACTTTTTATCACAAAAACTGAAGGAGGTATGCTTAAAAAACAATTTTTTATAGCATTCTAAAAGCCCAAATCCATTTTTTTTAAATATTTTTATTTCAAAAATTATTTATTAAAATTTATCATTTTTTTATTTTTTCATTAAATCAGGTTCCTTTTAAACGGAAAATAACTTTTAAAAATAAAAATTTTTTAAATGGGTTTTCAAAATTTTTTTTTTAAAAAAATTTTTTTTCCCTTTTTTTTTTAATAAAAAAACCTTTTTTGGTTGGGAAAAAAAGTTTTTTTTTGGAAAAGGGTTTTAAAAATTTAAACCCCCCCTTTTAAAAAGTAAAAAAGTTTTGGGAAAAAAAAAACCCAAATTTTTCCCCGAAAGGGGCAAAAAAATTTTTTAAAGTTTTTTAAAATAGGGGAAAAAAATTTCTTTAAAAAAAAAAAATTTTTCCCTTTTTAAATTTTTTAAATTTTTTAAATTGGGGAAAAAATTTTTTTTTTAAAAAAAGGAAAAGTTTTTTGTTTAAAAAAAAAAAAAGAAAAAAATTTAAAAATTTTTAAAAATCCCCCCAAAAAAAAAAAATTTTAAAAAAGGGAAAATTTATTAAAAAAAGAAAAAAAATTTTTAAAAACAAAAGGGAAATCTTTTTTTAAAAAAAAAAACCCCCCCCTTTTAAAATAAGAAAAAAAAAAAAAAAAAAAACCTTAAAAAAAAAATTTTAAAAAAAAAAAACCAAAGGGGGGGGAAATTTTTTCCCAAAAATTTTTAAAAAAAAATTTTTTTTTAAGACAAAAGAAAAGAAAACCCCAAAAAAAAATTTTTAAAAAAAAAGGGGAAAATTAAAAATTTTAAATTCGCCAAAAGAATTTTAAAAAAAAAAAAATTTTTTTTTTTTTAAAAAATTTCCGGCTTTTTAAAAATAAATTTTTTTCCCCTTAAAAAAAATTTTTTTTTATTTTAAAAATTAAAAAATTTTAAAACCGGATTATAAAATTTTTGGGAAAAAAATTTTTCCCCCCCTAAAAGGTTTTTTTTTTTTTTGGGGGAATGAAAAAAAAAGACCCAAAATTTAAAATTAAAAAATTAAAAAAAAAAAAAAAAATTTTTGAAAATGTTTTAAAATTTTTTCAAAAAAAGGGGGTTTTTTGGGGGTTTTTTTTTTTTTTAATAATAATTTTTTAATTTTTTTTTAAAAACTTTTTTTTTTTTTTAAAAAAAAATTTTTTTTTTTAAAAAAACCCTAAATTTTTGAAAAAAAATTTTTTTTTTAAAAAAGTTTTTTTTTTTTTAAAAAAAAAATTTTTTAAAAAAAAAAAATTTTTAAAAAAATATTTTTAAATAAAAGGCCTTTTTTTTGGCCCAATTGGCACAAATTTTTAAAAAACAAAAAAAATTTAAAAAATTTATTAAAAAAAACCATTTTTTTTTTTTTTTTTAAATTTTAAATTTTTAAAATTTTTTTTTAAAAAAATTAAATTTTTTTTTTTAAAAAAGGGGTTGCTTTTACGGGTTAAAATACTTTAACTAATAAGATTAAACATTTATTATTTAACTTATTTGAGACAAGTTTTATATGATTTAAGCTTTAATATGAAAGTTTTGAAGGTTTTTTGCATTATAATATTGTAAGGGGTGGATTTTAAAGAATTAAAAAATTATAAAATTAAATTAGTAATACTTTGGAGCAGTCACATTTTTGAATTACAACTCTGTGACATATGTTAATTTCTCGGGTAAACATTTTTTTATTGAATTATAATAAGGGTTGATTTTCAAGGGTTAGAATATATTAAATAATGTTTCAAAGAATTAAATACTTATTTTTTAACATATTCGAGACTAATTTTATGTGACTTAAGCTTTAATCTGAATGTTTTGAAGGTTTTTGCAATAAGGGGTAGTTTTTACAACTAAAAAAATAAAAATACGACCTTTAGCATAATGTAGATTTTAAAGAGGATGTAACTTAAGCTTAATCCCAAATTTTCATGGAAACACTGTGAGAACATGTTAATTTTTTAAGGTATTTTTTTAAAATTAAATCATAATAGGGGTTGATTTTTAAGGGCTGAAATATTTCAAATAATGCTTTCAAAAAACAAATACTACTTTTTTAACTTATTTAAGTCAAATTTTACTCAACTTAAGCTTTAATGTATAATTTTTATAGGCTTTAGCAATAAAGGGTAGTTTTTACCCATAAAAAATAAAGAGCGCCCATCGCCATAATATAGAGGAGGGTAGGTTAAGCCTAATCCCAAATTTTTATGCATATTTATGCATTTTGAAAAAATTGCCAGGTTTTGCACTTTTTTCAGCTGCGTTTCCTTGACTAAATAAAAATGTTAGTATAAAGTAGATTTCGTTAACGTAATTATGGCTTATCTTTATGACCTTGTTAGTAAATGTGCACGAATTTAAATGAAAATTAAGTAGTTGTCGGCTTTTGACCTAATATTAGGTACCTTTTACTGACTTGAGTTCGCTAAAAAAAAAGTTTTACCGGACTTAATACTGTAATAGTTATTTACCTAACAAGTGTGGAAAGGATACTTTTCCGCACGCGACGGCAGTTACACGAACTACGCGAGGCGGAGTTCGGTAAGCCGTCAAGGGTGGAAAAGACACTTTCCGTACGTGTTAGGTACAACATTTTTTCTACAGTGTGTGGAAAAAGTCAAACTAAACAACCATTAGATAATATTTATTTTTACCATTACTACTTATTATTATTAACAACATTAATCGTAAAGAACAGTTGGTAGCATTTTGCAAATGAATCGCAGAGGCAAGTTGTTGTGGGTAAGTTGTGGAGTTGGAGATTGCCGTTGAGGTGTAATTGAACCGGTCGTCGTTACAGGTATCAGAGACACATTGTTGCTTGCTAGAAGATGGTACAATGGGCCTTGAGTGCGTTTTGCTGTGTTCAAAGGTAGATGAATTTTGGGATAATATTTTGTTTGATAAAACCTCCGAGTCTTTTAATATTCGTTATGCCTTCACCAAAATTAGCTAACATTGTGGCTGAGGAACGGCGAAAGCTATGTCCCGTGTAAAGTTCTGGGTTTGGAAGACGTAAATAGGCAGCTATTTCAGAGGGCATCTTGCCAAAAGTATTTATTCCTATGCACTGGACAGTACAAGCCAATTTTTTGTAATTAACAAAAAATCTTCTGTGTGGTGTTTTGGACTTTCGTAAACTGGAATACTTTCTATACAAAGCTAGATATTTTCCATTTTCAGTTTGACAAAACTTCGGCTAAAATGGTTTTTGAGTCTGGAATATTTACAATTAAAAGATTCCCCTTATCGTCAATATCATCAATGCTAATTTTCATCAATTCTTCTTGACGACACGCACCAGCTAGTCCGAAAATTGTAGCTACCTTCATCGCTAGATAGACATCATTTGGAGCATCATTAATAAATTTTGCTATATCATCTTTCGAGAAAATTTTGGCCTTCTTGGGTCTAAATCCCAAATTTTGCTTCTTCAAAAATGATGTAACTTTGAAATATTTGCTTAAATCCATGTTCTTTTCGATCTTAATGACACTTTTTAACATGGAATACCTTGACCATAAGGTATTGGGTTTACATGTTTTAGCGAGTTCCGCGAAATATGCCATAAAAACTTCTTCTTTCATACTTTTGATTTTTTTCTCGCCACACCAGCTTGTAAATGCTGTATATTCTTTCTATTACCTGTGCCTCGACTTGGACGGCAACAAATCTAAATTTGCTATTTCGGCTGCTTTGAGATTGGATTCAGGTAATTCCTCGTCAGAAGACTCCATGGGAAACGTTTTTTATTCAAAATCGACGATACTGATCAGAATGCACTAAAGACACTTTTAATTATCGATGACTTTTAATGACTTTGATCTTTTATAATATGGACACCGGCACCGGTCAAAACTAAAAAATCTGACAAGCAAGTTTAAATATATCAGAATGTTTGAAACAATGTTTTTAAAAAATAATTAATTTTTTAAATTTGAATATTTCGTTGATTTTACCCTAATTTGTACAAATAAAGAATACTAAAGCCAATAATAGAATTATACTAAGTCAAACTTAAAAACATTTTAAGTACCTGTTTAAGTGGGAAATTGCAAGGGTTTTTCTTTTTTCCACACTAGTGCGGAAAAGTGACACTTTCCAATAATTGCGTGCGGAAAAGTGCTGCTTTCCACACGCTAGTAGAAAATAGTATATTACGTATAAAGTACAGAAAAGTGAAATTTTACCTTTAATAAATAGTTGAAGTCAAGTGTGAAACTTCCGATTGGTGAGCACTGTTTAAAATAAACGTTTTTCTTTCTTGTTAAATTGTGTTTTTATGAGTAATAGTTGCTATGTTGTAAAATGGTCTATAACTGTATGATTTTGGGGTCTGTAATGTAGTGCATTATTGTACAAAATGCGAAATAAGTTTATTTTCCGGACTAAAACCAAGTATATAAAAGTGCGTTTAACAAACAACAAGATTGTTCACTGGGCAGTACGGGTTTAAGTTATCCTCAAGAAATAATAATAAGGAAAAACAAATTATTCTTGTAAGAATGTTGCTCTAAAATAAAATTTCTTCAGGATTCTTAAACATAGTTTCCAAACAAGGCAATTATCAAAAAAGGATAATACAGATCGAGTGAGTTACTTACATCTTTAATTCTATCATCGTATCGGCAAGATCAGAAAAATCTAATTCACTTTTTTTCATTGTACTTTATTAACTACCTGTATCAGTCAACATTCGAAAGTACATATATAAAAGGGAAGAGCATTAAAAATCAAATTCCTCTAGTCATAATACACCCATAAAACCTGAATTAAATAATCGTAATTCTGTCAAATATACCATCATTTTGCCATGTATAATGGACTGCGTTCAGTTGTTTTCGCCATAGATAGCGAATGGTGCAATTTGTATGTATAACACCGGAGCGGAGCGGCGGCGTAATCTATGTCTATTCCCCCGACTAAAAAACTTTTTCCCCCTAGTCGAACGGATTGAGACAGTTGTGGATTTAAAGTAACTTTTTGGGGTTTTGGGGAAAGGGTTAAACCCCAAAAATTTTTAAGGGTTTTTAATTTTTCGCTTTTGTTTTTTTAATGTTTAAAAAAATTAAAATAAAAAATTTTTTTCCCCAAGCCTTTAGGTATAAATTAAAGATCAAATTAAAATATAATTATTGATAAATAAAAAAGCATGTAACAAGGTATAACACCAGTTAAAAAGGGGGGGGGCGATTATTCGAATTTTTTTTTTTATTCAGGCGAATCGAATACGAAATATTTTTTTCCCCAATTTCAAAAAAAATTTTTTAAATTTTGGGGGAAATTTTATTCAAATAGTTTGAACTATTTGAATAAAAAAAACCAAAAAATATAGTTCAAAGTATTAAAAAAATTTTTAAAAAGTACTCAAATAATTCGAATAGTTTGAACTATTCAAATAATCCAAATAGTTCGAATTATTCAAATTTTTAAACCCCTTTTTAAAGATTCGAATATTTTAAAAAATTTTAAAATTAATATAATAAAAATTTTTTTTAAAATTTTTTTTAAAAATTTTTATTAAAAATTTTTAAAAAAAGTTTTTTTTGATTATTTAAAAAAAAAAAATTGATTTTGGAAAGCAATTTTAAAAGGTTTGTAATAATTTAATTTTTCCAGTGTTTTTAAAAAAAACCCCAAAATTTAAAAAAATTTGGGAAATTCCATTTTTTTTTGGAAATTTTTTTTGGTTGGTGGTACTTTTTAATATAATTAAAAAAATTTTTTTAAAAAGAAATTAGTTTTTGCCAAATTTTTCTTTTTTAAAAAATTTTTTAATTTTTGAATTTAACATTCAAACCGATTTTCGTTTTTTTTTCCCCAAATTTTTGGGGGGTTTTTTCCCACTGTTAGGGTTAAAAATTTTCCCAGGCCCAAATTTACGCCCCAGTTACCAAACAAAAGGGGAAAGGGAAAATAAACAAAAAAACCTTCAAAAAAACCCATAAGGTTTTTTTTAAAAAAACCAAAAAGAAACCCCCTGGGGGCTTAAAACCCCCGGGCCCCCTTTCCCCGTGAAAGGGGTTTCAAGTTGGTGGGAAAAAAGGTTTAAAAATATTTTTTTCACTTAAAACTTGGGAAATCCCAAAACCAAACCCCTTTGGGGAAAATTTTAAAGAAAAAAGGGGGGAAAGAAGATTTTTTTGTTTTAAAACCAAACAAAAAAAAACCCCAAAAAGGGGGCCCCTTTAAACCAAAATTTTGGGTTTTTGGGGTTTTAAACCCAATTAAAAATTTTTGTTAAACCCTTTTTTGATTCTACGCACATTTTTAAAAGGTGGAAAAAAAAATGGGGAAAAAGAACGGTTGCCCCCCAAAAATGGCCAAAGGGGGAAAAAACAAAAATTTTTGGTTTTCCCTTTACCAAAAGGGGGAAAAAAAAAAAGAGGGTTTGGGCCCTTTACCCTTAAACCCTCAAGTGTGGGAGAGGCAAGAATGAGCATTCCCCCGAAAAAAAAAACCAAAACTGGTGTCTACGCTAGTTTGGGACACAACAACATAAAAAGTCGGGGTTTGGGGGCAACTTCCTGGACGAGAGAACAAACCAGATGATTCCCCAATACTCATTTAACAAAAACTTCGAGGTAAAAATTCCAATCGAAAGTGGCAAGCCCCCCACGGTTAGAGACATCATCTGGGGGGACGGATGGTTCCAAACCGAGCAGGGAAAAAAGGGGCGGCGTTACAGTGAAATGGGGGAATTCACAATTCTCCATTCCCCAGGGGGTCCACAGTTCTGTATTTCAAAGGGAAAAAATGCTTTACTGCACTGTGGAAAAAAAAAAAAACAGGGGGGTTTTTTAAAAAAAGGGGGGGTCTGAAAAATAACGGGGGGCCAAGCGTCCCCGGGGGGCTAAAATAAACCCCGGTAACGTCCAAGCTACTTTGGGGGAAAAACCCAAAAAAAAATGGAAGTCTTGGGGAAAAAAGCAACAGAGTAAAACCCTTTTTTTGGGGACCAGGGCATTCAAAAAACAAAAAAGTGGGTGAGCTTTCGAGATAGGGATCATCCACACCATACTTTGGGCCCAGAACCTGCCCTTTTTGGGGGGACCAAAACCACAGCACGAGGGAAAAAACCGGGGAAAAAATCCGGGGAAAAAAAAAGGAAAAATGGGGGGAAAACCCCCGTATAAAAATTTTTTATGGTAAAAAAATTTATTTTTAAAAAACCAAAAAAAAAAAAAAAAGAATTACTTTTTTAAAAAAAGGGGAAAAAAATTTTGATAAGGTAGGGTTGCTTTAAAAAGGGGATGATAGCCTAAGAGGACACCTACACAAGATAGGGGGGAACAATTTTGGGGGGGCCCAAATTGCAGAATGTGCGGCGAGGGAAAAAAAAAGCCTACCATATCCTTTTTAATGTAAAAATTAAAAAAAAAAAAAACAGGCAAATTTTTGGGGGGCCGAAAAGGCCCCCCCAGAAATATATCAACCAACCAGTCTGGGGTTATACAGAATTGTGGAAGGAACGAGACTAATGGGGGGATTGGGGGGAAAGGATAATGGAAATTAAAAAAACCCCAGAGGTAGTAGTGTAAAAAAATTTTAAAAAGGCTCCCCGGGAAAAGAGGAACCTTTTAGATTAGATCTTATAAAAAGAAATTTATGCAAAAGACTTTATTTTATTAATTAAAGAGGTAATTTAAAATCTAAAGTTTAAACGTTTCATTCGCATTATTATTTTTAAAGACTCCAATAATTAGCTTATACAATGAAGTATTAAAAAAAAAAATTATTCGAATTGTTTAAACTATTCAAATAGTTCGGTATATTTGAATAGTTCGAATTATTCGAATTACATAGTCAACACACCCTTCTTGTGTCTAGAATACAACACTGGGTACTTTTATTTCAAGTGTTTTCATATCTGTAGAATGGTTTTTTCCCCCAACTTTTCTGTTTTAACCCAAAAAAGGGGGTTTTTTCCCCAAAAAGGGTTCCCCTCTTAAAAAAAAAACTTGCTTTTCGCTCCCCAACAGGACCTGTTAATTTTTGGATTTTTTTTCTTAAAGAAATAGCCGAATTATTTTGAGGCCCATTAATGCTTGCCCCTTGGATAATTTTGAAAATGCTTCCCCCCCTTAAGGGTACATAATTTTTTGAACCCCCCTACCCTTTTTAAAAAAGGTTTATTTACACTAAAAAGTTTTTTAAACAAAGATTTTAATCTGGGGCAGATAATCAGGTTAATTCTTTTTTTGCATCAATATGGGGTTTTTTTATTTTATATTAAATTTTTACTTTAAAATATTACGTTAAATGGGTTTCCCCCCCCTTTCCCCCAGAAAAGGGGGTATGTTGATTTTTTTGCCCCCCCTGACCCCTACGTAAATTTTTAATACCCCCTTCCCCGGCGGAATAAAAAACACGAAATAGACCTTTTTTCCGGGGTTCACCAAATTACACATTGTTCTTTTTCTTTAATTAAACCTTCTACCTGTCAAAATCTTTTCTTTCCCTCTAAACCTTAAATTTTTTTTTAATCTTTAATGATGAATCCCTCTTTTTTACCCCCAATAAATTTTTGGTACGTTAGTATGAGGTTTTTGGAAAAACAAACCCTTTTATGGACTGTCCCAAGATAAAAAAAAATAGTAACATAGTGCCTAAAATTCCTTTTAAACGATATATTACAATATGTTCTATGCTTTTAAATGACGACGAATTGTCTAGATGGATGTACTTGCATCAATTACTAACTAAAACGCTTAATTTACTAGTTGAAATAATCTTAGAAATAATAGATTTTTATATGTGACATTACATTATAAACGTTAAAAAAGCATCTAAAAATATGTTCAATCTTAAAGGCAAAACGCAGAATATTTTGGTTTTAATTTATTGTTTATGGGTTAAATGTTCGTTTTTGCATATCTTTAAAAGGCAACAAAGTATTATCGAAACGTTAATAACTTACTTAGGTTTTATAAACCCTAATCTCTAATTTTATACATTTCTTAAATTGTGTTTTAATGTGATTAAAGCTATTTTGTGTCTTCTATTGTGCTATGTACCACACAGTAATTTCTTCTATAAGGACACTAAATGATTGGGTCCGCCAGCCCAGAAAGAAAAAGGGACCAATCATACCCAGTATGCCCTTTAAAATAGTAAATATTGACTATGCGCTGAACATTTATTGATAGATTTTACAGGAAAACTGAGGTTTATTGACTAAAAATAGACCAGAAAAGAAAAATGACCGCCTTGAAACGTTTTTGTTTAAATAACTTTTAAAATACTAGGTATTTAGTATTTTTAATATGATGGTTACTAGAAAGTTTCAAAATGAAACCCTTTTTTTTGCAACCAAAAGGGCGGACTGTCTGACACAATAATAGCAATTTTTTTAACACCCGTATGTAAAGGCTTAGCAATGTTATTTTTAGATAGCTTTTAAACCCTTTAAAAAAAAAAAAGGTATTCCCAAAATTTTATCGATAAAATCAACTGTTTACGAGAAATAAAATATCATGTGGTAATTTTTTTTAAATTTTACAGGGGGTTTTCTAATTGTACGTCATATTTAAGGAGGAATTTTTGGGTCCATTTTAAAAGAAAACTTTATATGAACGTATGCCCAAACGTCTTAACTTTTGAGATACAGGGTGGTAAAATTTTAAAAAAAAACATTTATTATTAAAAAAATTTAATTTTTAAAAATTTTTTATTTTAAAATTTTTATTTTTTTTTTATTTGCCAAAATGGGAGGTAAATTTTAAACGCCCTGGTAAAAAAAAAATGTGGTAATAAAAATGCTTTTTGATACATAGTACATTTATGACAAATTTTTAAAATATCTAAAGTTGATTACAGATATTAATAATAAATATTTTTTTTTAAAATTTTACCACCCCCTCTCAAAAGTTAAAACGTTTAAGACAAGTTCATATAAGTTTTTTTTTTTAAAATGGACCAAAAATTCTTCCCTAAATTTTGACGTACAATTAGAAAATGTATAATAAAAAAAAACCCCAAAAACCCTAATATTTTTTTCCCGTAAACAGTTGATTTTATCGTGTCAATCAGGAATACCTTTTTTTTTTTTTTAAGCAAAAAATTTAAAAAATATTATTTTTGGTTTTTAAAAATTTTTTTAAAAATTTTTATTGTGTTAGAGCTAGACCCCCCCGGCTTATAGGTTTTCTATTGGTTTCGGGGATTGCCCCCAATTCTGGGACACCCTGTATAAGCAATAAATAACATTAAAAAAAATTTAATTGGTAGTAAGCACGGGGTTTTTTCAAAACCCTTTTTTTTTAAAAAAAATCAAGGTTTTTGGGCCTTAGAATGACAGACAGGCAGACTTGCACGTGGGCCGATAATTTTTCGCCGTATTTCGCCATTAAATTTCGTTTGGTTTGAATGACTACTAAGAATAAATTGTTTTAAAGGTTTTTTTTAATTTTTTTTATTTCTAGCCCCAAAAACCGCATTATCTTATTAACCTTCAATAAATGACAAGGATAGTAAATATTCACTATTTTTGGGGACGGTTTTGGACCCTTTGATGCGCTGACCATGAGGTCTATGATAAAAGTTGAAGGAAAACCCCTTATTGAAAATCACATAATTATTTACAGCATTTAAAAAAAAACCTTTCTGTTTAGCTCAACTTATAAAGTAAACAATATGGCTATCACCAAGCTTTTACTACATATGGTATTTTTATTAACCAAAAATAATTTGGGGACATTGCCGAGTAACAAAGAAAGGGGTTATTTACAAACCACGTATCTTACATTACATAATTTCCACTTACAGAAGCTACTTGGTAAAATATTATACTGGTTATATACAGGGTGTTTCAAAAAGGGGTTTCCAAATCAAGGGGGGTTATGGGGACATT
>JAHBCN010006072.1:0-51117 GCA_019359885.1 Listronotus oregonensis | reverse complement strand
ATTTTTTTTAATTATATATATATATATATATATATATATATATATATATATATATATATATATATATATATATATATATATATATATATATATAAAAAAAAATTATATATATATATATATATATATATATATATATATATATATATATATATATATATATATATATATATATATTTTAAAAACTTATTAGTGGTTTTATTAATTAAGTAAATAACTTTGATTTTAACACAAATATAGTTGTCTAAAGAAAATAACACAAACTTGAATAGAAGCCTAACAAACCAAAGAAAACTACCATAAATTACCTTCTTTTGGTTCTTTCTGGTTTTATTTTAAACACTGACAATAATGTTTCTGTATCATCTGCATCCCACAGAATAAACAGTTGGTATGACTTCCTTTTTTGTCCCAGTCAAATATATTTCAAATTTTATTGGCCGCAAGGGGAACACTTTGGGTACCCCTTTTGGGAAAAAAAATTTATTTTTAAAAGCAAATCCTCTTCTTGTATTTTTTTCGTGAACCTAATTAATTTTTAATTCCCAAATTTCGCAAAATTGTCAGCATTTTTCTTAAAATAAGAGGCATTTGAAAGATTTGCATAAGAAAATTGTGAAGTAAATAAAATTTAACTTGATATGGCTTTTAGAAGATTAATCTTTCGCAAATTTCAAAACGAAAATTTTCTTTACCAAAACGTTTCCCTTGAGGCCAGTAGCATCTGGTGTGGGTCTCATAAAAAAAATTTTTTTTTTTAAATTAAAAAACATGCTTATTTTTTAAAGTTTCAAAAAATAACTCTAAATAAACTTTTCAGTTCCTTAATTTTAAAAACAAACTTTAATTGCTTAAAACTATGATTCTCTAGAGTTTAAGACTGATGGTATTTCTTTAGTTACCTTAAAAAATAAATTTTTTTTTTCTTGTGGGTGATTTTTGATTTTTCGTTATAAGCCAGCTCTGAATATTTAGTGGGTTTCTTTTTTATTTTTATTTCTTTAAAAGCATTATTTCAATACCTGTCTTTTTAGCATATGATATCAAGCAACCTAAAAATGAAGACAACTTAAATGATTTCTGAGTTTTGGTGTTAGAGAAGATATCAAATTATTTTTGTATAATTCTCCGAAAGATAAAAGTTTGTCAAGTCCGTTTTGAAGATATTTAATGGTATCTGTGTATTATTCTAAACTTAAGTCAAAATTTTTATGCAAAAAGAAACCCTATAGAAGGGAAACGAATATCATTTCATCTCATCCCAGTAGATAACTAAAAAAGAGTAAAAAACCGTATCAGTATATTAAAAAATCCAGAGTTAAAAATTTTAGGTTGTCTATTATTCTGAAACAACAATATACCGGGTGGTGCATTGCCAGACTGGCCATAGGAAATCCCATGTTAATGATACATTGAAATATTGGCTGCCCTATTGAATTTACAACAAAATTGTATAAGACTATTTTGAAGACGTTGATAAGATTAGCTCACATACTAAATTTCGTTTTTTTTTTTAAAAGGCAATTAAAAGTTATTTAAGAAAACTATTTGTTAAATCGTTGCATACCTGCTACATACCTTAATAAATCCACCAGTAATAAATAAAATGTCTTGTCAACTTTTTAATTTACGTTTTACTTTGTATTAGTTATTTCAACATGTTTTACAGTATTGTAAAGAAAATAATGGTTGTAATCATTTAATAAATACAATTAATTACATTGAATTACATAATGAGATTTTTACGTAATTGAACAATTTTATAGAAAGGTGAAAAACACACTTAAAAACTATTTAAAAACACGTTTTAACACAACACATTGAAACTAAAAGCTAACGTTTTTTAATGATGCTCAAACGACTCGTTTTCTGCTAAAATATCCTAAACGGTTATAAAATTCAGTTCTTACATTATGAAGTTAAATGCGATGGTCGATCGCACGCCGCTAAAATTGAAACTTTTAATTCTTCTAAATTTTGATAACTCAAATTTGTATAAATAACATTTTTAATATGACCCCAAAGGAAGAAGTCGTTTGGCGAAAGATCGGGAGACCAAGTTGCCAATTTATGGTGTAATTTGGTCCTATAGTGAGTCAATTGAAAACATTTTGAACATATTCCCTTACTTCTCGTGAATTGTGTGCAGGACAACCATCCCTTTGAAACCAAATGTATTGATTGTCAGGTGCAACTTCTTCCAATGCCGGCCCCACTTGATTTTGTAATAGTTCTAAAAAAGTTTTTGTTCCCAAATTGTGATTTAGGAAAAAAAGGTCCAATAATCCGATGTCCAAATATACCCGCCCAAACATTTACCTTTTGAGGGTATTAAATCCTTGTAGATCCAAATCTGTTTCACTTTCAGATTGATGTTTTAAGTTCTTTAAAAAAAATTTGGGTTAAGAAGTCCCTACGTTTTCGCCATTCCTAACTTCAAAACAAAAAATCCCTTTTCGGACCTTCGCCTTCCCTTAATTCCTGATGTCTTTGTATTTGAAAGGATAATATTTAATTTTTTTAAATTTTGCATATACTTGTGTGATCCTTTCCTACAACTTTGCCAAAACCTTGCTAATTCCTTTTTTTTTTCTGAAAATCTTCTTAACCTTTTCCATCAAGTCTTATTTGGGTCAAGCAGTTGCATTTTTTAATCGTCCCTTTTTTGTCTCAAATTTATAAGATTTTTTAAATTTTTCCCAAAATTGTCTTGGGGTTGGATATTTCGAAAACCGTCCATTTAATCATTTTTATTTTTTTTTAATATTAAAACATTTTGAAATAATAATACAAAGTAAAACGTAATTAAAAGTTAACAAGACATTTTTTTTATTACTGGTGGATTCATTAGGTTTTAGAGGTATGCAACGATTTTACAAAATTTAAAGTTTTAAAAAAAAAAAGAATGTGAGCTAATTTTATCACCTTCAAATATTTAATAAATTTTGTTGTAATTCAATAGGGGGCCAATATTAAATTTTAAAATGGGTTTTGTAGGGCCACCCGTGCACCACCCGGTATGTGAAAATATTTAAACATATTGGGCCAAAATAAAAACATTTTTTTTTGTATTATTGCTAAACGAATAATCTGACTAAAAGATAAAATACCCTTTCCAATTATATATTACATACCCCGAGCTTTTCCACAAAGGTATATAAATCTCCCGGTGCACCTACACATGACGAATGGTCTTAAAGTCCACCCTGACATCGCCCAATTTCAACGGTTTGACTTTGACAGGACGTGCCTGAATAAAAAACATATATGTTAATTATTTAAACATGGCTATAAAAGGGTTGGTTTTAAAAAATGTTTTTTGTAGTTATTGACCAATAAAATAAAATTATAAGTTTTTCTTCATAGCAATGTGTCTTTTAATTTAATAAGGGAAAAACAGGGTCCCCCAGAATAGGGGGAAATCCAAAAAAACAAAAAGAAAAAAAAATACATACAGGTACATAATGGACGACCCTAAATTTTTTTTTAAAATTTTTTAAAATACTAGGCTAATTTAAAATTTTTAATATGATGGTAACTAGATGGGTCTTTTAAAAAAATAACCCCTTTTTATATATTTGGCTTATTTGTTTCCCGGGGGAGGACTTTTTACACAATAATAGAAATTTTTTTAACACCCTGTAGATAAAGGCTTCAATATTATTTTTGGATTTAACTTTACACTAAAAAAGGATTTTTTAAAAAAATTAACCGTTTAAGAAATAAAATGTCATGGGGGGTATTTTTTTTTTAAAGGGGGGTTTTATAGTTTATTTTGTTTTTTGGGTTAATTTAAAAGAAAAATAAGTTTTTAATCTAAAAGTAAAAAGGAAAAATTTTCCAAAATTTTTTAAAAAAAATTTAATACCATTTAAAATTATAAAAATTTAAACTATTAAAACTTTTAAACTAAAAATTCCAAAAAAAGTTTTTTAAACGCATGTGAAAAAAAAAATTTATAATAAATTTTTTTACCTTTTTTTTTTTATTAAATAAAAGAAAAATTTTTAAAAAAAAAATTTAAAAAATACTGTAATTTAATTTTCCCGGGGGAAAAAATGATTTTAAAGCAAAATTTCAAATTACTAAAATTTTTTTTTCAAAATTTTAAAAAATTTTCAAAAGAATTATTTTAAAAAGTTTTTTTTTAAAAAATTCTTTCAAAAATTGTTAATTCCAAACCCAAAATTTAAAAATTTTTGGAATTAATTAAAATTTGTAATTTTTTTTGGTTTTTTGGGAAAAAAATTTAAAATTTTTTTTTATTTTTTGCTAATATTGCAATTTAATTATTATTTGTTTAACGGCCGCGTAATAATCGCGTTGTTAAAAATAGCAATAGACTTAACAATGGGTTAAATTTAACAAAAGTGAAAAAAGGTTTTTTAATTAACTATTATTCATTTTGTTTAAAAAACCTACTTTAAAATTAAATGTCAATATTTTTACTCAAACCCCATTTATATTTTTTTGTATATACCCCGCTGGTCATTGGTAAAAGGTATATACCATGCCCCGTTATTTATCAACTAGGCAACAAAAATGTTTTTTTTTTATTTCTCTTTCCGCACATTTTCCCCCCACAATTTTAAAATGCCTAGGGCTGTATGTGCTCGAAGGTTGCGATAAATATAATCTGATTGTGAGTAGCTTTCTAGTGATAAAAATTTTCCGCGGCTGAGTGCATGGTCTGCTTTAAATTGTTTAACAATAAAAAAAAAAGCAATTAATGTGCATGGCACTTTTTATGACGGAAACAGTGTGAAAATGCTCTTTAGCTACTCCAAACCCTATATATTGACTAGAAACTCACTCTACCGTTTGTGTAAAAAATATTATATGTATATGCACTGTTTTTCCAATCAAAAACTTTTTTTTAATTGCAATGCAAAATTCTTAGATGAAGTTTTACTGGAGAGCGTGTGATTTGGATTTCGAACAAGGCATTGGGGCGAATCAGAAAGATACCACAGCGAGTCTCTAACGGTTTATTTTAGTACCGGATGTTTTCGCTTTGTACACTTACTTAAGAAACCAAGGTGACACTCTGTAAACAAAATAGCGACAGAGATGAGCATCTCTTCGCTATTCGGTAATCTGTATGCTCGGTCGTTCAATTTCGTTTAGATGCGATAATATCCGACGATGCGTTGGTTAAAGACGGAATAGCGCCACCTTTCGAGGTGTCTCCTTGAAAGAGATAGAGTTCTGTTTCATTTTATCTTATATATAACATTATATAACTATCTCTGTTTACGAGTTTAATAAGAAAGCAATTTTTGTTTGTGATTTGCGAAGGCGGTGTTGGAGTTTTAAAGAACATTTTATAATATCATTTGTTTTTTACGAGACGGGGCGGCCATTACGCAATCTAGTCTAAGCCTACTATCAAATAAATAAAAATTATCGTTTTTAGAGCTTAAGCAATCTGAAAACCTAGACTTGTGATACATCAATGAAAAGCTCTTTTCAAAAATGTAAAAATCCAATATGGCGTCTGTATGAAAATCCAAAGTTTGGGTAAATATCTCAAAAACAAATAAAGTTAGAAAAATATTTTTACCCTAAATTAAATTCTTCTTAAAAAAGTGTTCTAATACTGTAGTAATCTTAAAAACATAAAATTGGTAGTTTGCGAGCTACAGGCAAAAGTTGAAAATGCACCATTTTGGTTTTTCTTAATTATTTCAAAAACCATGAAAGATAAATAAAATCTAAGAGCAGATTTAATTTTGCAACTAAAATGTCTAAAACTTTCCTAATTTAACCAACACTGTTGCTGTAATGGTTTCCGAGTTACCAATACATGTAGGCCCAATTTGGGACACACTGTACAGGGTGATCAGTTAAGGGTAGCGAGCGGCCATATCTCATAAGATATTGGTCGTATAGATTTGAGAAAAAAAAATCATAATAAAGTCGCCAAGAGAAATTGCTGGAAATTATTTTCGAGTTTGTCAAACGTCCGCTAGAGGGCGTAACAACCAACACCAAGTAGAAAAATGGGATTTTTATAGAAATTTGTCTAATAAAAGGATATCGATGATATCATTTTCATATTTACTGACCATTTCCCTACATTTTTTGTCTAAAACGTTTTGTTCTATCTATCAAAATAAAGCGGTGGGGAAGTTCAATTGTTTTTTTAAACAAACCAAGATTTATCCCGTTTCTTTTGACCGATTTTAGCAAACTTAGGCTCATATGAAAGAGCATAATTTGCACTACAAAACGCTTATTTGGTTTTGAATTTTTGACTTTTGCGCGCTAGATGGCGTTAACTGAAATGGTAGCAAATTTTTGAGTTTTTCAAAAACAAAGGTAATGGTATATTAGTTTTTATATATTTTAAAAGAGGATAAATTTCTCTATAATTTAATGAAAAGAATTTATTATCTACCTTTTTTGAACCTTATATTGACCAAAATATAATTTTATTACATTAAAAAATGGCACGCCACTGTTTTTATTAAAATAAAAATCAGTTTTGTAATCGCTTATTAGTTGCTAACAAAAAGAACCTCTTGACTTTTTTTCGTTAGACAAACGGTTTTGGATTGAAAAAATAAAATATGTTGACATACTGTTTACAATGATAATTATAAGGGGCCAGTATGTAAACTTATTTTATTTTTTTAATCCAAAACAGTTTGTCTAACAAAAAAGTCAAGAGTTTCTTTTTGTTAGCAACTAATAAGTTATTACAAAACTGATTTTTATTTTGATAAAAATAGTGGCGTGCCATTTTTTAATGTAATAAAATTATATTTTGGTCAATATCAACGGTTCAAAAAGATAGATAATAAATTCTTTTCGTTAAATTATAGAAATTCATCTCTTTTAAAATATATAAAAATTAATATACCATTACATTTGTTTTTTGAAAAAAACCCAAAATTTGCTACCATTTCAGTTAACGCCATCTAGCGGGACAAAAAGTCAAAAATTCAAAACCAAATAAGCGTTTTGTAGTGCAAATTATGCTCTTTCATATGAGCCTAAGTTTGCTAAAATCTGTCCAAAGAAACGGGAGAAATCTTGGTTTGTTTAAAAAACAATTGAACTTCCCCACCGCTTATTTTGATAGATAGAACAAAACGTTTTAGACAAAAAATGTAGGGAAATGGTCAGTAAATATGAAAATGATATAATCGATATACTTTCATTAGACAAAATTCTATAAAAATCCCATTTTTCCACTTGGTGTTGGTTGTAACGCCCTCTAGCGGACGTTTGACAAACTCGAAAATAATTTTCAGCAATTTCTCTTGGCGACTTTTATTATGATTTTTTTTTCTCAAATCTATACGACCAATATCTTATGAGATATGGCCGCTCGCTACCCTTAACTGATCACCCTGTATGTAGCGAAAAAATTAAGAAAAAATTCGTTATTAAATTTTTACAAGAAAAGATTAATTAAAAATCGCAAAATGTATTACGTTTGTTTTAAATTATTTTTTGAACCTTAAGAGTCTTTTTGAGAACCTTCATGTTTGGCGAGAAAGGACATCGAGCTATGCCATAATGCTATTACATGCATGCTATCATGCCAGAATTCGTTAAAATCGATTTGATATTTTTTGCAAATTTATTTTTGTTTAAAAAATGATTAATTTATATATAATGGAGATTCTAAACTATTTTTTAAAATTAAAAATCAGATGATTTGCGTCCTTTTAGTTGTCTAAAGTTATTAACATTTTACAAGAATTATTTGTTCAAGCAAATAAAAAAATATTTGTTTAAAAATTATTTTGTTAGTTAAATATAAATCAAAAACAATTACCTTAAATTAACCATGTGCAAAGACTCCGTAAATTTTTTTATTGTAAATTCGTGGAGATTGTAATTGCAAATTAGTGAAAAGAGAAAGGTGTTTTAAACTCACACATTTTTTTTTCAAACAAAATTGGATTGCTTAATTATTGCACAAAACTGTAAACACTATTTTACACACAATATTTATTTATAGCAATTTCTGGCTACATATCGAAGTTTTTAGCGCACTTTAAAGAGTCTTACTAATCTCGCAAAACTGCACGTTTTGTGCCTTTTTTTAGTGCTATTTCGTTACAACTAAAATGCATTTTACGATGTTTAATCAATCATACCTTAAGGCATATGTTTAGAAAACTTTCGTGCTACATTTTTTCTCTTTGATCGATACTTACAGTTCTGTGCGATCAAAAAAAAAAAAAAAGCAATTTTTTTTGATTATTTTATTACTTTTTAATAATTTAACAAATACCTCAAACGTTTCTGAACGGTACCATATCTTGATTACTGTTACATATATTTTTCTAAAGGTTTTTTTTTTGTAAAAACATGCCTGCCACCTCCTGGATCCAAGCAAAAACAGATTAGGCTTGGTATAAGGTAAAATTTGTCAGCTAACCATATTACCCCCAAGAATATCCGAAAAGAAAAGTTTTGGTATTAAAGTAATATCTTTTAATTTTTGTTTTGTATTTTACGTGTTTTTTTTTGGTAGTCTATAAAGAATTATTGTATGCTTCTATTTATTACACCTTAATAAGTTTATAGCAGTTTTTCAAGTATTTCTATTTTCACCCTAACCTTAACATCTTTTTTGTTTTAAATTATTTAAAAACAAAAGCCTTTAGGGCAGTTTTCAAGTTAATCAGAAAGTTAAGTATATATCGTGTGTACACTCTCTATGCCCAGTGATTTAAATGGATTAATTTCTCTGGCAGAAATTTTTTTATTAAACGCGTTTGCTACAATAACACACAATATATTTTAACTAAAAAAAATTAAACTAAAAATATTTACTTGCGGTTACCTTGCAAATAGTGTACAATGTAAAATGAATTATATTTTTTTTAGTTGGCCCGCTGCTACCTTAAATATATCTGGCAATTTTTTTGTCGTACGTTTGGTTTTAAATTTTTAAAGCTAAATGACTTGTTCCCCATAATACCTTTTCTTGCCTTGTTTAAAAAATAGTTTACCTCAAACGCTTTCTCAAAACTGTCTTTTCCTATTTCCATAGTTACATATTACCCAAGATTATTCCACGGTCGTAAATAAATCTCTCTGGGTGCACCTTAACATAGACGAATGGGCTTTACAAGTCTAGATCCCGGCATCAACTCCAATTTCAACACGGATTCCAGTTTTGACAGGACGTGCTGCTGTAAACTGATCCTGCAATTTTTGGTTCTAACATAAGATAGTGCACAACGTGTTGGGAAAACTAATGATGAAAAGTAAGTGATACCGGAAAGTTTACGGGTTACTTTAAATATTGAAACTGACGGTATTTTTTTAAAGTAATGAGTTATTTTAAACATTTGAAAGCGAATTTTTACCAATTATATTAAACTTTGTTTCATCATAATATATATATATATATATATATATATATATATATATATATATATATATATATATATATATATATATATATATATATATATATATATATATATATATATATATATTATATAAATAAATATATATATATAATATATATATATATATATATATATATATATATATATATATATATATATATATATATATATATATATATATATATATATATATATATAATATATATATATATATATATATATATATATATATATATATATATATATATATATATATATATATATATATATATATATATATATATATATATATATATATATATATATATGTGCACGACAAAAGATAGGGGCAGGATATAATGTAAATATAATAATTAATATTTATTTATTTTAAAACAAAATATGTGTAACCATAAATAAATTTAATTAAATTGTTATTTTTACGGACATATGGGGTTTAAATATACGTATAAATTTTATTTTCCAAAATTATTCTACTTATGATGCGACAAAAAGTTAGAGGCATTAAAAAAATTATACATTTATTTTTAATTTTAAACCTTGTAAAAACGGGTACATTTTTCATTTATTCTAGTTCTTTAAATATTCTTTTTGTAATGTCATTATAAAGTTCCCTAACATAATTTTGAGTTATTTGATGTTAGGCATCGATGATGCCTTTTTTCAGATCATCGTCACTAGAAAACTGTCTTAAATGTTCGTTAATATTTTTTGCAAGTCGTCCTTAGACATTATCGATTATGTTAAGATCCAGTGATCCTGGCGGCCTCAATAACACTTTTATATTATGCTCTTTAAACCATGAGGAAACTACTCTTGCTGTTAGTACTCCAGCGTAGTGGTGTTGAAAATGTATTTACCTTTTGTCACAGATTTACCATGCTTTAAAATGATGTTATTAAGAATATTTATAACACTTTGTGCATTCATGAATTTTGTCAAAAACTATATCTGCTTTCCTATTGTACCCAATCTCAGCCCATACACTATAACGACGCGAGAGAATTATTTCTTCTTTTCTTAAGTCATAATAATTATATGGGTAACCCTCAGGACCAAATTAAATTTAAAAATTTCTTTTTGTCATTCTTTTGAGCACGACATGTACTTCTGTGCAATTGTAATCAAGCATTATTATGTTTAGAGTTAAAAGGTTTTCTTTTGCCTTATCTTTTTGTCGCGACTGTATATATATATATATATATATATATTATATATATATAATATATATATATATATATATATATATATATATATATATAATATATTATATATATATATTATATATATTATATTTTTATATTTATATATATATATATATATATATATATTATATATTATATATATATATATATATTTATATATATATATATATATATATATATATATATATATATATATATATATATATATATATATATATATATATATATATATATATATATATATATCATTGCTTATTGTTACCGTTCTTTACTATCCCAGAAAATGCCTACCTGATATAAAAATCAATTAAAATGAAATGTGGTTTAGGTAATTATTAAGCAATATTAGGTAACAAAAAAATATGCTTATATTCTGGTCATTTTCTATTAAGAGAAAAACATAGTAAGTAACCATGGTTACTGATTTTTTGAACCAATGAAATATATTTTTTGTTGTTGTGACTTTCGTTACTGACTTTTTGTACCAATGCAATATATTTCTTGTTCAGGTGTTAATGAACAGATTATAGCTATAGCTACGGATATAGCAAAGTTATGACTTATAGCAAATGTACGAATATGCAGTGGGCTAAAAATTTAAGAATCCTGAAAATAAAAAAAAAATAAATTCGGTAAAATGGAAACAAAATTGTTTGTAATGAATGTGTAAATAAATAATGATGTAATGAAGTTTTAAATTTTGACATATATCACATACTTTTGGAAATATTCTGCTTTTTACCTTATGTTATTTTAAAATATAAAAATAAACGTATGTGTGCTATATTTAACGTTTAATCTTAAAAATGTGTTACAATGGTTTTTTTGGTCTTTTATAACTGGAAAAAGTCTTTAATAACTGAAAAAAAAACATTTGGCAATTTTTTTTTAAACTAACCAACAAAAACAAAATTAATAAATATATATTATATTTGTTATGATATTGCTATTTACGCTAATATATTTATTTGTTGAGCGGTTCAGTTTTCAAGTTGGTTTTTGAATTGTTTTTCTAGTTAGTGTCTAAATATTTTTTATTAAGACGGCATTTTATTATCAAGAGGTTTTGGTTAAATCATTTAAACACAGTTGAGCCAAAAGTTAGTATTATCATTAAAATAATTTTTATACAGTGGGTCTACATTAGTTGGCCTCCCATGGAAACCTTTTTTATTATTAAGTTTACAAAAAAGTTATTTTTTATAAAAAGTTTTGCATGGCCCAAATCTTTAAATGCAACCATCGGAGGTCGTGTACGAGGTTTGTCAAAAAATATGCATACGTAAGTTGGCGGCAAAAGAAACATACTTAAAGAAAAGAAAATTTTAAAAAATTGTAATAATTGTAAACAGCCAAAATGTATTTAAGTAGGAGAGCTAGTGAGCCATCCGACTAACCCATTTCCCACAAAGCTAGAAACTTTTTAAATATTATTTTACAATCGTACAATTATGAAAGTACGGTTCTGGCAGGCATCCCCCGGTTACTTCATCATCCCTAAAAATTTTGAAAATGTCAAAAAAATTAAGGGCAGATCCTTTTAGTAGTTGGAAAAGTATACTTAAACTGCCAGACTATTCTGATGATTGCAAGGATCTTCCAGACCAGTATATAATATTTAGGTCGCTCGACGAGAGTGCGAGCGCAACAGACTCGTATGAGCTTTTATGTGAGAAAAAAAGGATATGCCTCATGTGTATTGGATGCTTTAACGGATGAAATGCTGAGGCTGATTTATGTAAGTCGGAGAGACCTGAAGATTAACAAGTTTTAATGGTATATATTTGTTAACATAAATACTTAAACTTCATATGTAACTTTGTTTGTCTTTCATTTAGGTTATCTTTTATCATATTATTACAATACACAATAAAGCAGGTTAATTTTTATTGACATTTTCAAAATTTTGGGATGATGAAGTAACCGGAGGATACCTGCCGATAGTAAAATAATATATAAAAATTTTCCAGCTTTGTGGAAAATGGGTGAGTCAGATCGTTCAGCCCAACCGCTGTGTTCACACGTCGTTGTCGTGGTCCCAGTAGGATCTTTTGGAACATGCGTTAGTGTTGCTGGTTATCGGCAACTCTTTTGGCTAACGTATGGAACGGGATCCGAAGCTAAGATGAACACAAGGCTTAATTCAAGGTGTTAGCATACCGTGCTGATGAGAGAATGACATCCGTTTCGAAAGGTGCCCCTGAAGTCACCGGCGCCTGTTTCACAGGGAAGGGCTAATCCATCCCGAACAAATAGGTGCTTATGAAGGGATCCCTGAATCCAAACAAAAGAGGGACAGAACCGCCTTCATAGGGAAAAGGGTGTCCTGGCTTTAAACAGAAAGCGGATAGGACCGTTTTAATAGGGTAAGGCCGGAGATGCGGCCTCAGAAAGTACATCTGGTTCCTGTAACAAGAACCTGGAAGCTACCCACGTCACAAGACCGGGAGAGGAGGGCATGACGGATCTAACTGTCTACTCGTCATACTCTCCAGGAGACAGGGACAAGAGAACAGATCTGAAAACATATTGTGCTCGTGTCCGGTAGCGACACGAGTAAGAGGAGATTTAAGAACTCTCTTCCAATCTGGTATCGGATTCGTTAGAAGTCTGATCCTATTGGGAGAAATATAAAAAGGTGTGAGCCATAATAGACCGAACAGTGGAGGGCGTAAAAAGTCCACTCACTTTAAACCTACCTACCTACCAGATGGTTCAGTGGCTCTTAGACTATTAGCAAGCTTAGTATGAATATTTCAAATATTTGGCAGCCGTCAAGCTTTGGTGGACAACGGATGGTATATAACTCGTAGCTTTTAAGAACAGTTTCTAGTTATCACTTAAAAACGGTTGGAGATACATCACTAACCGAAACGTTACGTATTAATTAATAAATAAAGAAAATAGAAGTCCAAGATTTTAATGTTAATAAAAGGTGTATAAATGATAGATAGTTTGTTCAATTAAACATTAAAAATATATTATATAATAGAAATTATTAAATATTTTAAAGATTTTTAAAAATCTATTTTTTTATCAAATTTGTATGTTTTTTATATATTAGGATCATGTCTTTTAGCTTAACACTTTATCTTTTTTCTTATATATTAGCTTTATTAATTTTAAAACTTGTCTTTGTTAAAACCCAACATTTTGTTTAAGGCTTTAAACACATATTTTAAATTTATCCTAGATAAAACTATCTTTTATTCTTTTATATAATTATGTATCATACTAAAATAAGTTGAAAAATATTATTATTATGTTTTTAAAGGTAACTTCTGTTTTATTTGTACCGAAGCCCCTTAATAACTGCAGTATAGAGTACCTAAAAACAGGAAAAATGCGCAAAACTTTTTGTCATAAAGTTTTTTTTTTATATTTACAACTTTATGTTTAACAGGAAAACAGTAAACAAATTTTGTTGTTCTTTTTTGTGACTGGGTCGCAAAAACTTTCGGTATATATTATCGTGTTGACAGTGAAGAAAAACGTGTTTCCAGAGTAACTTTTCCTCTTTGATTTATACGACCGAGCCGACAGAAACATTAGGCGCAAGCGGCATATCAGCCTTAGGAATATTCTGACCATTTCGGAGAATATTGCGAAGAAACGTTTGGAAAGTTTTCGGATTTTGGAAGAGTTATGGGGCAGTGGTGGTTAAAAGTTCACTGACTTTATTTTATTGTGTTGGTAAAACATATATATTTAAATCGGAATTAGTTTTGAAAAAAACACACAAAAAAAATTATTAAATGGCACCAGATGCAATGTATGCTAAATGCTTGTTTGTGATATAAAAATAAAAATTATTTTTAATTAGCTCTTTTATTAATTATTAATATTTATATAAACCTGCATCTTAATATTATCATATACATTGTATTTAAAATTTGATTTGAATAGTTTTGACCTAGTTTGGCAATTATTAGGCAATGGTATAAATGGTATATAGTACCTGTGTTAATAAAGACAAAGCCATGGAAATTTGCGTCGGTATTGAAAATATTTGGCCTTATTTTTATTGTTTTTTAGATGAAATATTATTTAATATTAAAACGTTCTTGTTAGGTATAGTCTGTCTCAAAGTATACCATGTTAGCTCTTGCCTTCATTTATGGATTATACCTGCCGACAGCAATAAAACTGCGGATCGGTAGGTATTAAAAGACAGAACATTAGGGACGGACTTTAATAATATAAATATTTATAATTTATTGTTTATTTAGGTAAGTATAATCTTAAAATTACATTAAGAAATTAAATTTATGCAAAGTTTTAATAAATTTATAACTGCATTATATATACATAATTACGTTTTTAATCTAAATATCTAAATCTAATTTTAATTCACTATTAGAGTCATCATTAAGAATAATTACAATAGGATTTATGTTGTTTTGGATAGAATTGTAAGAGTCCTCAATTTATATAATGTGCTGTAGTGAATTTTTCCAGCTCTCAACTGATATGTTAGTAATTACATTTTTTATCAAACTTATAACACTGGGACTTAAAGTGGGTGTAACATTTTTTGCTCTGATCTTTGATTTTACTTGGTTCCACAAATGCTCTATGGGTTTAAACATACAGTGATACGGAGAAAGCCGTAAGACAGTATGCCCAGCATGTTCAGTCAAATTATTACATACATATGGTTTTTTAATTGCATATGAATTTAGGACTTCCAAAAGATGCGTTTTTTTGTAACTGAATTCAAAATAAATATAATTTTCTAACAAATATTCCTGGATTTTAGGTTTGAACTTGATGAAGCTGGTGCTTTGTGTAGCAGACGGCTGTGGTAGCTTTCGTTATCCATGACAATAACACTGTTTTTGGAATATTTTTTAAAAGATAATTTTGAAACCAGTTTTCAAAAAGTTCTGCACTTGTATCCTCATGATAATCCAAGCTAGAATCTTAATATTCTTTGCAGACAACAGCAAGCAGTTTGGGACAAATCCGTCTTCTGAACCAGCGTGTATTATGGTAATGCGTTTTCCTTTATTTGAAGGTGCTTTCGTCTGACAGTTTTGACTGGAATCAACCCATCCTTTAAATACTGTGTCGTGTGTATCGAACCATGTTTCATCAAGGTAAATTATGGATCTGTTTTCTAACCTATTTAATTTCTTGAAGGTAATTAAATCTCCAAGTGCGTAATCTGTGCGATTCCATTACTACTTGTCCTTTGTCTATTTTGCGTTATTTTTCGTCTTCGTTAAGCTTTTTTTTCAGTTTATCCAAGGTAGGAATAACTCCGCTTTCATAAAGAAATATATTTTCCTTCTTATTAGGTTCTAATCACTATTGTCTATACGGTGAGATTGAAAATCACTACGTTTTTTCTTTTGTTCAATTCTTTACTAATAATAATATCCCTTATCGATGATATTGGAGTTTTTGTAAGTAGACAGGTTTCTTTTAAAGCTTCTTGTTTAATTAGATCTCTACTGATTAAAGTTTCATACACATTTTTCACAACCTGTTTTGCATCTAATGACAAATGATTTCGACGCGACATAGTTATATTCTCGTAAAACAACTTTTTCGAAACGCACAGTAAAAACGGTTATTCAACACTGCCAACAATATTAGCCAAAATATTTATATGCCCAATGGTTAATACTCAAGAAATACCTGGCCCACCCCTGCCCTTATGAACAAATGGGTTTACCCAATAACAATAGGTGTGTTCAAATCTGTTAAATTATATTTTGGCAAATTTTACCTTGAAATATCTCGTAACCATAACCCGATGGGGTCAAACTGACCTCGGATTCATATTCAGCAACCTCGAAAATATAAGTATACACTCTTTAAATTAAGTTGCAATTCTTTTTGCAGATTTGACCTTAAAATGCCCTTGACCGGACCTGATGGGGTCAAACTGACCCCGGATTCGAATTCAGCAACCTGGGACCTTAAACTTTTTTTTGTGGGGCTGTGTAATGGTCGCCTAGGTCATGACTTGTATTTGCAACTTTAATATAGTTTAAAACTAAATATGTAAATTGTCTTCTCCAAAAGCATAAGAACTGCCCCAAATATAAAAATATCATTAGTATGGGATTACTATGTAATAAATTTTAAGATAAAATATTTAATAAAGTTTTATTTTACTGGTAACAGCCGGTTCAATTGCTATATGGAAAGAAATTTTGATAATATTTTCTTGTATAGTTAAGCAGATTAGGATCATTAAATATGTCTTAAAATATTGCTTGCTGTTTCTTTTCAATTTATAAATGACAATTTTAATACAAAAGCGGATAAAATATATTTATTTATGAAGGAAAATATGTATTTAATTAATTTTGAAGTTACAAATATAAAGAAGGTATTAAACTGCAGTAGGCTAAATAAGCGTAAAGCACGGGATAGTCAAATATTGTAAAATTTAGAATTATAAAAAAATACATAAAAGCGCAACTGGCAATAGTACTAAAAAATTGCGTAATATTTTTGTATTTTAGTTTTAAACCAATTTTAAATTTTACATTTTTGCAAATTATTACTAAACATTGTTTAAAAATTTAAAAACACAATAATTAATAATAAAAAAGGCAATTTAATTAGCTTAACTTTACACTAAAATCAATCGAAAATATAGGTACTGTTTGCTTTTAATTTTAGTTAAGTATTCAAAGAGACTAAAATTGGTCTCATTAGTGCCCATTAGGCAATTTATTTGTTTTACAAACATTGCACAAAATTCCATTTGATATAGCCTCGAGCAAATGTAAAATTCAGCAGAAAATGTATATTTTGGCGCAGAGAAGTATCCGAAAAATTAATTAAAAAAAAGAAAACGCAATTTTAAAAGTTCAAAATTAATATTACCAATAAATGTAAGACAGCATTGTCAAGAAATTATTAAAAACCAACTATTTTAAAAAAAAAAAAAAAACAATCACAATGGATTTTTTTTCCCAAACCCAAAATTGAAGAATAATATATATATATATATATATATATATATATATATATATATATATATATATATATATATATATATATATATATATATATATATAATATATAATATTATTATTTATTAAAATTTAAAAAAAAAAAATTTTTTAAATTTTTTTTAAATAAAATAAAAATTTTAAAAATTTTAATTAATTTTTTAAAAAAAAAATTTTAAATTAATTTAAATTTTTTATTAAAAAATTTAAAAAAAAAATTTTAAAAAAAAAAATTTAAAAAAAAAATTTCCCGTTTTTAAGAAAAAATTTAATAATATTCTTTTTAAAAAAAATTCATTTAAAATTAAAAAGTTTTTATTTAAGAAAAAGAACTGGTTTAAAAAAAATTTTTTTTGGTTAAATTTAATTAAAAAAATTTTAAATAATTATAAAATTTTTTTTTATTTAAATAATTTTAAAAAAATTTTTTTAAATTTAAAAAAATTTATTTTTATCATTTTTAAATAAAATAATTTAAAATTTTTAAAAATTTTTAATTTTTAAAAATTTTAAATTTTTTTAAAATATAAGAAATTTTTTTTTTTAAATTTTTTTAAAAAAATTTCAAACAAATTTAAAATTTTTTACCCCAAAAAAAAGAAATAATTTTCCCCGCATTTTTAAAAAAAAAATTTTAAAATTTTTCATAAAATAAAATTTTTAAATTACCGCGGGCCTTTTTTAATTTTATTTAAAAATTAAAAAAAATTAAAATTTTTGTAAAAAAAAAACGCCAAATTTAAAAAAAATTTGGAAATTTTGATAAAATTTTTTTTAAAAAAAAAAATAAAAACAAATTTTTTTGAAAAAAATTTTTAAATTAAAATTTATTAAAAAAATTAAAAATTTTTTTGGAAACCCTAAAAATAATTTTATAAAATTAAAAAATTTAAAAAATTTTAAATTTTAAAAAAAAAATTTTAATTTTCCCCCTTGCTATTTAAATTTTTTAAATGTCAAACCCTTTTAAAAAATTTAAAAAATTTTCTTAAAAAGAAAAATGTAAAGGGAAATTTTATAAAACTTACAAAATTTTTTTATAAAAAATTTTTGAAAAAAAAAGAATTTTTTCCTTTAATTTAAATTTTGGTTTTTAAAACCCCCAAAAAAACCTACATTTTAAAATTTTGGGTGGGAACCCCCGTTTTTTGGCCCCCAAATTAATAAAATTTTTAAAAATACTTAATTTAAAAAAAATTTAAAAATTTTTTAAATTTAAATTTTTTATTTTTAAATAATAAAAATTTTTAATTAAATTTAAATTTAAAAAATAATTTAATTAAAATAAATTTAATAAATAAATTTATTTTTTTTTTTAAAAATTTTAAAATTTTATTTTTTAAATAATTTTTTTAATATTAAATTTTAATTTATATTTTAAAAAAAAAATTTTTTTCTTCATAACTTTGTTTTCATTTTAAAATTTTAAAAAATGAGTTTTAAAAATTTTTTGGGGGGGTTACCCCCTTTTTTTTTTTTCATTTTTTCCCAAAAAAAATTAAAGTTTTTCATGTAAACCTCAAAAAACACGGGTTTTGAAAAAAAAAAAAAATTTTCCCCTTTACCCAAACTTTTCTTTTTTGGGGAAAAAGTTTTTTTTAAAACCAAGGGCCCTTTTTAAAATTAAATTATTTCCCAAAAAATTTTAAAATTTGGGTATTTTAGAAAAAGGGAAAAAAAATCCAAAGTTTAAACCCCCAAAAAAAAAAAAACCCCTTAAGGGGAAAAATTCCCCAAAATTTTTGTTTTTAAAAAAATTTAAAATTTTTTTTTAAAAATTTAAACCATTTTTTTGGTTCAAAAAAGGGGGCAAAATTTATTTTAAAATTTTTTTCCAAGGAATTCTTTTCCCCCAAAAAATTTTTCCCCCTTCCAAAATATAAATTTTTTACTCAACGAGAAAAGGGGAATTTAAATTACTTTTTTAGTTGGGTTGTTTTTTTCAAAAGTTGTAAACCCTTTAAAAAGTTTTTTTTTATTTTTTTATAAAATTATATAAAGTTTTCCCAGTAATGATTTTATTCAAAGGGGTTTTTTTTTTAAAAATTTTTTATAAAAAAATTAATTCTAAAAAAAGATTTAAAAAAATTTTTTAAAAAAATAATTAAAAATGGGAAGGGGAAATTTTAAAATTTTTAAAATTTTAAGCAAAAAAAAGGGGGAAAAAAAAGGGGGGTTTTGTAGAAAAATTAAAAATTTTTTTGGGTTTTTTTTAAAAATAACAAAATTTTTAAATTTTATGGGTTTTATTTTTTAAAAATTTTAAATTGTATAATAGAAAATTTTTTTAAAAATTTTAATTTTCGCCAAAAATTTGTTTAAATAATAAAAAGTTTTTAAAATTTTTTCTGCACAAACACATTACATCCATAGCTTCGGCAGCTTCAAAAAAGATTGGATTCCTCTTCCGAGCCAGAAAATATTTCTCTTCTTTCAATCTGTACACTCTGTATGTATCCCAATAATCAGACCCTTCTTAGAATATTGTTTTCATGTCTGGGGAATGGCGTCCCCCACAACACTTAGCATTTTGGACTTCATTTAAAGAAGAGCCGTTCGTCTTATTAATGATCCAACGCTCACAGAAAGGCTTCCTCTTCTTGCCCACCGTCGAGCTGTAGGGTATCTGTCGCTCTTCTATAGGTATTTTCACGGCTTCTGCTCAGAGGAATTGGCCAGTATAATTCCTTCTCTGGCAGCTCCCAACAGAGCAACACGTAGTGCAACTTTTATGCATCCTTTTACAGTTCAGTTAGAGAGGCCCCGAACTTCCCGCTTTCTTCGTTCCTTCATCCCTAGTGTGTCAAGACTTTGGAAAAATGTTTTAACTTATGTTTTGTTAAATAACATTCATATACCATAGTGTGTATCTAGCTAGATACGCCATTGTCTGTGTTTCAGGTTAGTGTTTTTTCAAGTTTTGCATTTAGCATAATGTAACGAATTAATTAACTAGGAAAAGCATATTGAGTTCGTACAAAGCAAAATGGTGTTTGTTAATGGCCAAACGAATTAATTAATAGCATGCCTTCAAGTGTCTGGAGATATTGTAAGCCTAATTTATTATATTGATATAGGTAAAAGCATGATTAAATATGTATTAGGGTAACACAAGCATTAGAGGAAATGAGTGAAAATTTGAAAAATAGACATTACATTGATAAATTTTTAGTTGGTTGTGATTAGTTTGTCAAATATACTATACATTCCATTAATAAAGTTTTAGCATGGCATTTTACAATTTTTTAAAATTATATTATATACAGTGTCACCCATAAAGTCCGCATCAAATGAGAAAATTTTTTCCCTAATTAATTTGGGTAAATTTTCTTTTTGCCTAAAGTTTGTGCTTTAAAAATCATATCAAATAATGTATATAATGATGATCACGTGACTTTATTTAGCTGTCAAATTATTTTTTTTTCAAAAATTGGCAAAATGATCTTTCAAAATTTTAAAAAATAGTATGGAAAAAAGTTGCATATTTTTAAATTCTACACCCGCATACCAATTTTCAGCTCAATGGTAAAATTTTTATTTTTCTCAACTTTTTGTAGTTGACGACTCTATGATTATCCGAATTTATTTAAAACCCTCTAAAGTTATTTTTTCATATTAAAATTAAATTTTTAATGTAATTCTAATAGCTAAAAATGCTGATACAAATAATTTTGTACGAAAATAGAAAATACTTCAAAGAAATGGCGTCAAACTTGATGCAAATGTGGTATAAATTTTACAAAAACTGACAAAACTCACTTAATTTCTGTTTGTTATTAAATAGTTACATTAAAAAATCGGACAATGTTCTGAAATTATTGTTAATTTAAATACTGGTAATTAAAAGGCTTTTTTAAAACTCTAATGGCCGAGTGATGATCGCGTTGTTAAATTTAGCAATGGACTAAGCAATTGTTAAAAGTTAACAACGGTTTAGAATGTTTAACAATATATCAGATTTTGACAGGTTGCCTACTAAAATTATTGAATAACACTGACAATGACGTTTTGTTAAACATTCTAAACCGTTGTTAACTTTTAACAATTGCTAAGTCCATTGCTAAATTTAACAACGCGATCATCACTCGGCCGTAAGTGCAATGTTAAAAAATAAACCCTTGCATAAACGATTAATCGTAACGCAACATAGGATAAGAGTGTCATGAAAAACAATTGAACAAAATTAATGAAGCAAAATATGTGTCACGTCAAGAAAGCAGTCCTCAGGAAATTGTTTATTTGTGTTATTTTATTATATTTTTTTCTAAAAAACTGTTATCATTTTAAGAAAAAAATATTATAAAATAACACAAATACACAATTTCTTGACAACTTTCTTGACGTGACAGATATTTTACTTCATTAATTTTGTTCAATTGTTTTTCATGACACTCTTATCCCATGTTGCGATACGATTAATCGTTTATGCAAGGATTTATGTCTTTAACATTGCACTTGGAGTTTTAAAAAAGCATTTTACTTACCAGTATTTAAATTAACAAAAAGTTTAGAAGATTGTCCGATTTAATGTAACTATTTAATAACAAACAGAAATTAAGTGTGTTTTGTCAGTTTTTGTAAAAATTATACCACATTTGTATTAAGTTTATGTTAAAGTGACACTTTTTAAAACTCATTGATGTTGTAAAATATCTTTCTTTTCATAACTATTTACGAAAAGTAAAATTTTTCGCAACTAGGTGATAAAATGTAAAATATTTGACAAAGTTAATAAGTTTTTAAAGTTTTTTTTTATATTTTAAACTTAAATTAAAAAAATCATATCATATTCAAAATTAAAAAAAAATTGTGTAAAACGCGTTGGGAAACACTATTTTTTATAACTCACATTCTTTTGCTGCACTGGGGATTTGGGGACCTTTGAGGGTGATTTTGGGGGGGTTGGAGGCGTTTTCGAGTTTTGTGGCCAGCAAGACCTTTGATCAGCGTTTAAAAACTATCACTATGCAAAGTTTGAAAACAATTGGCCAAAATTCATTTTCCATAAAAAAATTGCGGGATCCTTTAAAGTGCGTTTATCTCGAGAACGGCTGCTCCTAGAGACTTAAATAAAGTATACATTTTTGATGCAGATGGATTTAGATTTTTTAATAAACAGGTCAATATTCTAAGCTTAAAAAAAGTTACGACATTTAAAACAAGTGAGGTAGGCCGTAGCTGGCGCCCTCTAGTAGCAACATCAAAAGCGTGGACGAATTTAAATTTCTCGCCTCAAAAACTCTCAGATCCCAAATTTTGTACCGCTAGGTCATTTGGTTAAAGAATTATTAAGAAAAAACGAAAGCAAAATTAAAAGTTTACCACCCTGATCTTTGTTATTTTAACTTTGGGAAAAAAAATTTTTAAAATTAAATTTCGACCAAGGGTTTTTTTGTGTCCCATTTTTTTTAAAATTTTTTAAAAAATAATATTTATAAAATTTTTTTTTTTAAATTAAAATTTTTTTAAATTTTTTTTAATTAAATTTTTTATAAAAAAAAATATATATAAGGTAAATCAGGGAGAGATGCCCACTTAACAAAAAAAATTGTGGTTAAAAAATAGTTAATTTTTAAAAAGCAAACTACTAAGGGAATTAGCATGTAAACATTTATTTAAACATCTTACATTATGTGAAAAACCTAAAACTAGCGTTTTTTTATAAAATAAAAATTCAAAATAAAAACAACTTTTTGGCCATCTCTCCCAGCAGTTCGGGAAGTTTCCCTTTTGCATTGGGACAGATGCCCCATTACGGGATAGGCGCCCTATTGAGAAAAACTAAAAAAAAATAACAAAAGATTTGTTAAAAATAAATTAAAAAAGTAGAAACAACAAGTAATAACATACAATAATATATAAAAAACAACTATTTTTCTTTATATTTGCAAAAAATATTAGTGTTATTTTTTTAAAGCTGTAATGTTTTGGTCGTGTGCTTAAGTTGTATTACCCTTATTTTCTCACGTCCACATGAGTTACAGTTATCTCCGTACATAGTACACGTTTCGTGTAGCCATATATTACAGTTCAAACATTTTATCCCAAACAACCTTGCTCGTTGTGGCATAATAATTCTCCAGCATTCTCCACAAGATTCTGTATTTTCAGAAGAACTTGCATCAAGAGGTGCTAAATGAGATTTTTGATTTTTCTTTTGCATAAACAGCAAGAACTTCATCATCTGAAGAGGAAAAATCATAAATATTGATTTTTTAGGTTGTGGCAATCGTTTCGTTAAAACTTCGGCTGATTGTTTTTCGTTTTTTATTGGTTTTTGAAAGAACTGGTACAGGACTAATTTCTTCAAGGAATTTTGAAGGAGTTTCTTCTAGCTGAGTAGTGTCTGGAGCCAGCGATGAACTTGTACTTGGCACAGGTTTGGCGCTACCTTCTTTTAAACGGGGTTTTATGAGATTGAACAGTTGCTGGAGCTGGCGATGCTACTGATAAACCGGGGGATTCACCGCCCACTTCTTTTAAAGGTTTTGTTGTTACCAGTAGAAGTTGCTACTGCATCCCAGAAGACATGTTATCTGAAATGAAATAAAAATGTTCTGGTATCGCACTAGAGTTAAGTGGAAAAATTCCTGTTGCGCTGAAAGCAGAGATACCAGTTTCCACATTAGCCGCTTTTCCCCAGGCGGCCCCAATAATTTTACCAACTTGTAGGCGAGTGATCCGTCTTCCGGGGTGATTTATCATCCACTTCCTAGCTTCCCTTCTTAAAAAATGTTTAAGGGGTCGAAAAAATGATCTATCAAGCGGCTGGATCGTTTTAGTAGTGTGACTCGGTAAGCATATTAGAATTATTTCATTTTTTCTGCAAAATCCAGCATATCTAAAGAATTTCTATGTGACGAATGTCCGTCAAGTATTAAAATAGTTGGACCAGAAGGCTTTTTAGGAACAAAATGTTCTCGAAGCCACTTCAGGAATAAATCTGATGATATATAAGATGACTTTTTTTTCATAAAAACTTTTGATTGGCGGTAGTCCATCTCCAAACTCCTGTTTTTTCCTTTCACCCCTTTAAATAACTTTCCGGTGGCATAAAGTTACCTTCTGCATTGCAACAAGCTATTATGGTTTTTCGTTTTCACCCCTCTCAGAGGAACTAAGTACATGGACATCTTTGGCTCCCTTGCTTGCAATAACGTCTCCAGGCTCGTTATTAATTTGAAACCCAGTCTCATCCATGTTAAAAAAAATTACTTGGTTTGACGAACATGTCATATTCCATATATACCTCCTTAAGTAAATCAAAAAAGGCTTGAACCTCCCTGCGATCCATACCTTCTCCTCTAGCAATGGATAGTCCTTGGGCCGCTCTAATACTAACTTCTGGATTACGCAGCAAAAACGAATTAAGCCAGTCGTAGCCTGCCATTTGTGTTTCACGGTTAAACCTATGTTTAATTTTTAGTTGTTCGGCAAACTGAAACGCAAGAGATCTTAATGACGCTCTATAAAAGGGGCGAAACCACTTTTTTCCCAAATTTCTGTAGGTGTCTGACAAGTCGCTTCTCATTGACAGTACCCAAGCATCCTTCAGGACCTAAGGAAGATCTCTGGTTATTCCTGATCTTTTTCGGCGACGTAATGTTCTAGATGGTACTCTAAAGGTAGATGAAGCTTCGTTAACACCCATCTCACCAGAATTTACAGCCTGAATAGCAGCTACTAAGTCTTCTTGACGCCACTTTTTTTTTTGGTTTAACATTTTTTTTTCTTTTGTAGGGGTAGGCATAGCTAGAAAAAAATTTTTAAATTTAAAATTAACGGCATATTTTTTTTAAAAAACTAACAATATGTCTGGGGCATCTATCCCGTATTATTTTCGGCCATCTATCCTTTTTGTACGGGAGAGATCCCCCAAATCGACCAAACTACGTTTACGTAGAATTTGTCAGCAATTTTATAACCTATAATAAGCACTTAGAACCTTTTCAAGTAAATATTTAAAAGTTTTGGATTAAACGTAATGAAAAGCATTATCCGTGTTAATACATTCACAACCAAATTAGACTACCAGGGTAAATTCTTAATTCCTGTTTTTAATATATAATTTGTGATTAAAAAGATATAATACGAATATCACGCGTGCCTTCTGCAAAACACGACACAAGTAAACAGCCACTGCGTGCTGTGACAAAATTACCGTCTACGTCGAAGATCTGCCGATCGGGGCATCTATACCTGTAGGGCATCTATCCCCGGGAAATTTCCTTACTATACATAAAAAATATCCACATTACAAATTTTATATATATATATATATATATATATATATATATATATATATATTATATATATATATATATATATATATATATATATATATATATATATATATATATATATATATATATATATATATATATATATATATATATATATATATATATATATATATATATATATATATATATATATATATATATATATATATATATATATATATATATATATATATATATATACAGTGTGTATCAGCCAAATGGAATAAATTCGATAATAAAATAAATGGAGGCGTCTTGAAAAGAAATCACTCGGACATATCTCATTTACTTTTATTTTCATTGCACAATTTTTCATTAAAACTTTTTATACCGGAGCATTATCATAACATTATTAATATACTTTCTGTGTTAATGGCATATTATGATTTTGGATTCCTCGGAACATTCGTTCTCTTCATGTACAATGTCCTATACCTATCTTTAACTGTCTCGGGGGAAATATTAGCTGCTTTTTAGATCTATTGTTTTTTGCATGCTTGCCACTTACTTAAGGGTTACTTTGCGGGCATATACCTACTAGAAGCAGCCTTGTGAATAAGCGAGCGAAAGAGAAGGAAGAATAGGTGTATAACCTCTGTATCTCTCTATTAATTTGTCGGTGGTGTATATATCCGTACGCGGAGCGAGAGAAAAATCTTATACGTGAATTCTTCTTTCTCTCTCGCACGCTTGTCCGCACAGCCGAGCGGCAAGGATGCCCCTAGTAGGTATATGCACGACAAGTAACCCTCAAGAAAGTGGCAAGTATGCAAAGGCAATAAAGGAAATAAATCTGAAAACGCTAAATATTTTCAAAACAGTTGAAGATAGGTATAGAACATTGTACATGAAATATATTTAGAATGTTCTGAGGAATCCAAAAATTAAATAATATACATGGTGTTGCATTTAAAATATGAAAGTTAATATTGGCCACCGTTACATGGCACACCCTGTATAAATGGTTTTGGTTGAAAAAAAATGCACAATCAAAAACACCAATCGGCATGTCCAAGCATTTTTTTAAATACGCCCCGCCCCTATTTATTTATTATTGAATTTATATAATATAATAAATCAATTTTATAAAGAATTATTTGCCCTTTATTTTCTTTTTTTAAGTAGCCTAATAGTATCATTTTCTTATTCATTAACTTAGCTCTATATAAAATCTAAAAAACAAGCTGATCAAGAACGTCATCGTAAAAACTAGGCTGTAAGCTGGTTACTGTCTGGAGCAATACGTAACTGCTCGGTATGCTGGTTCAGTTACGTATTGCTAGTGTATGAGTGTAGTACAGCTGGCTACTATACTGGAGGACTACGCATTTAATATGAAAAAGAAAAATTTTGAAGATTATAAGGAAAGTGTGGTCAAAGTGTTGTGGAACTCTACTGCTAAGCAGTTACAAGAAATTTATTACGAAAATATAAAATAAAATTCAATCCGTTTTTTGATGTGGAATTTGCGACCGCCAGCGCTGCACACGATGCTAAGCGCAAAAAGTTACAGAGAGACCCATTAAAAAGAAAAACGAGTGCTGCAGCCTTAACCAGTGACGAATACAAAAAAATTATTGAAATGTGGGATGAAAATACTCCAGATGGATTGCAGCGTAAATTTTTTTACATAGTTTCACATGAACTGGCATGGAGAGGAGGGGAAGGATATTCTGCGTGTATCCAATACTTCAAAGAAGAAACTGATAATTTCGGAAACCCAAAAGGTCGGATAGAATATAATCCAATATTCTCTAAAACCACACAAGGTGGTCCTAAAAAACTGTCGGATAGTAAATGGTTGGTTACAAATTTCGACAATCCACAAATGTGTCCGGTTCGTTTGTTTAAGAAGTTGATGGAAAAAAGGGGAAATCTTATTCAGACCGACAGATTATTTTTAACACCAAATCCGTACTGGAGTTAACCCAATTCGAAAGGATGGTACAAGAATAGCCCAGTTGGTAAGAACATTGTATCTTCATGGTTTAAATCAGCAGCCTCTGATATAGGAATTGACACTGAAAAAGTAAAAATAAATAATCATTCTGCCAGAGCAACAGCTGTTTCGATTTTGACCAAGAAAGGAGTTGGTGAACAACAGCTCATTAAAATTACTGGACACAGTAATACTCAGTCAATCAAACCTTACTTTAGTGGACGTTTGAACATCATCATTAGATGATTGAATCCATGAGGAGAACTATTCAAGTGATGTAGCAATTTTAATCATGATCAGAGCACAATGCAAAATAAAACAGAAAGTACCCAGATTCAAACCACCAATTTAAGCCAGCCCACAAACATTTATAATAATTGTGTTTTTAATATTAATACAACCTATAATAATTAAATGTATTTTGTTATTATTTTGCTTATAAGTCGATATCATTAGAGATTTGCCAATGAAGATAGTTCAACATGAAATAAATTCTAAAAAAATCATATAGGTAAGTATATCCACCATATTTCGTTAAATAAAAAAAACACCAACTTTAGTTAAACTAATTACTGAAACTCAGATGGGTACTAGCTCAGTCTATCGCCATTTGGTAATTTTAGTTAACTAAAGGTGGTAGAAATATATTTTTTACAAGTAACAAGACGCAATTTCAAAGAAATTCATATGTAGGTATATCTACCATATTTCGTTAAATAAAAAAATACCAACTTTAGTTACACCAAATCCTAAAATTCAGATGGGTAGTATTTCAATATATCGTCCTTTGGTAATTTTAAGTCACTTAAAATAGTAGAAATGTATTTTTTACAAGTAACATGATGCAATTTCAAAGAAATTCGTAAGTAGGTATATCCACCATATTTCCTTAAATAAAAAATATTACCAACTTTAGTTACACCAAATGCTAAAACTCAGATGGGTATTAGTTCTATCGCCCTTTCATAATTTTAGGTCACTAAAGGTGGTAGAAATGTATTTTTTGTTAAAGTAATCCATAACACTTCTAATGTAAAAAATATAATATTAATATGGTTTGTTGCAGTAGGTGGCCGTGATATAGGCGGCCGTGCTTTTGACAGATGAGGTTTATATTGGTAAATTACATTGAATTACTGTATAGTAAACCAGCAAACAAAGATATTCTTATGTAAAACATTTCTTGTAAGCATTTGCGTTAAACAATTTGAGAAAAATGAAATGCTTTGAAAAGTACAATTTATGTAAATACTGCAAAGAGTTGAGTCAAGTGCAAATATGTCATCCAAAATTAATATATTTAACGAATTTAATGGAAGATTGCGACCAGGTAGCCTTAGAGTCGAATGGTTTGTTTACAAAAATCCAAGAAAGTCTGCTCCAGATGTCAAGTAAATATGGCCTTTTGCGTAAAAGAGATTTGAACAAAATTGTTTCAAAATATTACATATATGTCTTAAAACACATACATCTAATTAATTCGTCACCTTTCTATTTACCATTAAGAAGAGAGGATGGGTTAGAATTCAAGCAACATTTAAATCTTACTATGTTTGTAGATCCTACGTTTTTTGAAATATAAATTGTTAATGCATAATAATTAAACAAATTTGTGTTTTCTGTTTAATGAAACTTTATAGTAAATAATAATAAATAATAATGTTAATTCTTATATAAATTTTGCATTATTCACAGGTATATTTACATTATTTAATGGTTGTAGATCATTATGTTTACCTTTTCAACTGTCAAAAAATTTCCACTTAAATATCGTGGCGCCACAAAAAAATTTCCGGAAATTTTTTTAGTTGCCATGATAACTAGTCAAAATTAAGGCATCTTATTGGTTAAAAAGAAGAGGTGTGAAAATTCTTCTAACCAATTTTCGCAGGAAACATACTTATTGACTACACTAATTTATTTGACTGGTTATTTGGGTCGTCACAATGGTCGGTGTACGAAACGAAAAGCATAAAACTGATTAAATAATTCAGTGTACGAAACGAGAATATTTCAGGTAAATTTCTGAAGTGTACGAAACGCGAGTACATGAAACAAGAATAAATCTTTTATTGAAAAGACGTGGATCTTTAGCAAGGGATGTTTATTGTTTATTATTCATGATTAATTATAATAACTGTTTATTGTTATTGGGTTTGTTAATAAATCAATACTACAAGATTATTTTTATTTTTTAAGATTGAAATGTATAAACGAATGTAAAAATTAGAATATACTGCTAATTCCTCATTTGTTAATTTCTGAACGTATAAAAAACATAACAGACTATTAATTTCTGAACGCGATAGTAAATTTTCTAACCTAATATTGATTGACAAATATATCTAATTATATATTTACGCCATACGTTTTATTACCTGGATGACGTAATTACAAATACGACTTTACGGTTGTTGTGTTTTATTATAAAGTTCACGACATATTACCCAGGTAATGAATATATTTTTTACCAGAGGTAATTACTTTTTGACCATTGTCAACGTTTATTTAATTATTGAAAATATTTTGCTGATAAAACTCGTCACTTAGTAATACATTTTTATCGTGCGAATAGTGTAGGATAAATTCCTGATGCTTATTCTAAGTTAAATAAACGACTAGATGCTTAATCCCTATTATCTCATACATTTTAATGATAATAATCATGGAACATTACGTGTTGATATCTCTGTTTAAAACAATAACGCTGTGAAACACGTAAAAACGTTTATAGTCTGCATCCGGTCCAACTCATGTATAATGGAATAATAGAAGTGGTAATTCAAAATTCTGTTTTTTTTTTCTTGGGACAGTCCACGAAGGCTGATGCCTAAGTACTAACGTACGTGCGGGCAGCAGGTTTCATAGTCTTGACACTCTAGGGATGAAGGAACGAAGAAAGCGGGAAGTTCGGGGCCTCTCTAACTGAACTGTAAACGGATGCATAAAAGTTGCACTATGTGTTGCTCTGTTGGGAGCTGCCAGAGAAGGAATTATACTGGCCAATTCCTCTGAGCAGAAGCCGTGAAAATACCTATAGAAGAGCGACAGATCCCCTACAGCTCGACGGTGGGCAAGAAGAGGAAGCCTTTCTGTGAGCGTTGGATCATTAATAAGACGAACGGCTCTTCTTTGAATTGAGTCCAGAATGCCAAGTGTTGTAGGGGACGCCATTCCCCAGACATGAGAATAATATTCTAAAGAGGGTCTGATTTGGGATACATACAAAGTGTACAGATTGGAAGAAGACAAATATTTTCCGGCTCAGAAGAGAAATCCAATCTTTTTTGAAGCTGCCGAAGCTATGGATGAAATGTGTTTGTGCCAGTTGAGGTCATTCTCAAAAGTAACGCCGACAAGATTAAACACCTCTTTGCTCTGCAGAACTTGGCCGCTCATATGTAAGGGATAAGCATTTGCAGACTTTTTTCGCGACAGCGAACATGACTGTGTTTTCGAGGCATTAAACTAAACAAGATTTTTGGCGCCCCAATCCAAGATAAGTTTGAGGTCTTGTGAAAGAGATATCTGCATTGACCTGCGCTTGTTTTCGAAATCAGAATTACACGGTGGCTTAAGAAATTGAATACTAGAGTGGAGGGTACTATCGTCAGCAAAAATATGAATGGGATTGATTGTGGAAGAGAGAAGATCGTTAATGTGTAGAAGAAACAGCGTGGGTGCCAGCACTGAGCCCTGGGGCACCCCAGCATTAATTTGGTAGAAGTTGGAGGAATGACCATCTACATTAATTGATATACGTCGATTAGAAAGGAAACTGGAAAGCCAAGAGCAAAGCTTAGGTGGAAGACCGTAAGAAGGAAGTTTGTTAAGAAGCCCATCATGCTAGACCTGATCAAAAGCTTTTGGATATGTCAAGAGCAACGATCTGGGATTCACCAAGAAACTCAAGGGACTTGTTCCAGTTGTGTGAGACAAAGGAAAGAAGATCAGCTGTGGATCTACTGTGACGGAATCCATATTGTCTATCATGTAAGATCTTATGTTTTTCCAGATATTTTAAGATTTGGGAGTTAATGATTTTTTCCATTACTTTGCAAACAACTGAAAGAAGAGATATAGGTCTATAGTTAGAAGGGAGAGTTTTGGATCCTTTTTTGGGGACAGGTTGCACACGTGCACCTTTCCAACTCTCCGGGAAAATGCCCGTGTCGTAAGAGATTCGAAAGAGGCGAGTTAAGATGGGTGCAAGCTCGGGAGCACATTTTTTTAAGACGATTGCTGGTATGCCATCCAGCCCAGACGATTTTTTAGTATTAAGAGAAGAAAGAATACGCTTGATCTTATTTATAAACAGGGATAAACAGTTTGTTAGATTGATAAAAAAATATAAGTTTTGGTCATTTGGATGACAATATTTTTTAAACTTTCCAAATGTTTTTTATATCTAGGCGGTAGTGCGCCAGGCTAAATTCCAACCTGACGCACGCAGTGTGTATATTACAAGAAATGATTCAGCGTGTTTCACCCTCTATTATAATTTCTTTATCATTCTTTATATAGATACGAGATTTAGTATGTAAATTTACATAAATATTCTAATTACCTGTAAAAAGTTTTAAAAAGTTATGTCCAGTGAGTTCTGAGATATTTGATTTTGACAATCGCACATTTTAGTACTCACTGACTCATTGACACACAAAATTAGGGCACTTCCTGAGGGAGTAGAAACTTGAAATTTTGTATGTAAGTAGGTTTTAGGACACAAATAAAGGAAACATTCTGAAAACTGCACATTTTTACTCGGAACGATCTGAAACCGGTGCGGCGCAGCAGTATCGTATATTAGGGGACATTTTAGTTAGAAGTTTGGAATCTAATCTGATCCTGAGTTTCTGAGGTCATAATTATCTTAGAATTTAAGACAAGAGATTTAGGATTCAGGCAGAATTTTATTTACTAAACAAAGAATATTGCTACATTTTACCATTAGACCCCAAACTCCATTCTACTCGAAAAAAATAACTTTAAATCCAGAATTACAAAACTTGTCTACACGGAGTAGAATTATCACTTTTCCTTAATAATTTTTTTCCATTTATTGAAATCAAAAAAATAAAAGAGATCCCACCAATAACACTTATACAAAATAAAGGCCAAGTTGCATTCCAAAAATCTCAGCCTCTTAAAGAACTGAGATCTAAAATTAGACTAAGTTTTATTTTATTAAAAACGTAAATTAAGTATTAATGCGACAAATGCCAAAGGGCACACGCCATTAGCCAGTGCGATATTTTCAATACAAACATAAAAAATATATTTCTCAGCATTACGTGTCATCGGGTCGCACCGACCCCTTGTAAAGAAAGTTACGTGGTTTGTTTATAACTCCTAAACTTGCTTTTCAAGTACAAGTGTTTCAGCAGAATGGAGCAACTTGTCATACTGCTGCAGCAGTTCGTTAATTTCTCCAGGAACATTTTCAGAACAATATCATTTTAAGTTTTACTGATTATTATCCTTTTTATTCACCGGATATCACCAACTCAGACGCTCAGATATTTGGAGCATGACTAAAGATAAAGTCTTTGGAGAATTACTGCGAATCATGTATACAAAATAAAAAAATACATTAAAATATTTACATAGAACTAATTAAAACCTTATTTCAAAACATGACTGACAACTTAGAACTTCTTTATGAAGTCTGTGTTAAACGCGGAGTTGGACTGTTGGGTCATATATTAAAATTTAAACAAAGCATTTACTTAATGAATACTAGGTTTTAATACCATTTATTTTCAGTCATTCTGTATGCCAATTAAGGCTGTTCTTAAAAGTTACGCCCACAAGTTTAAATGACTGTTTATTTTGCAAAATCCCAAAAATAATGAATGAGTATTGACATACTTTTTATGAGGAGAATTATTGTGCCTTTAAGGTATTAAACTAGACAATATAAGCCTTCAAAACAAAAAGTAAATAATTCTCACAATTTCTTGGCTTGGGCAATATAATATAAAAATACAATAAATTATATAAGAGACCTCGTTTTACTATTCAAAATCTTGGCAAGTGACTGGATGAGAATTTATCCAGTATAAGAATAGTTATTACAAAAATAAAATTTATTAAAATAAAAAACTGTAAATTAGCTTTAATTTTCCATACTACACTTAGTGCCAACCTAAAGTGTCTTTTTTGTTTGCGTATCATTTTCAAAGCCTAGACATTTTAAAAAATATACAAATACATATTACTAAAACGTTTTTTTGTCTTGTCCTACTTGGTACCTTTTTTCTTTGTTCTATATTTTTTTGTTTTTGTTGTCATTTTTTATAAAACCACATTTATTTTTCCACTTACATTACAATAGAAAGATTGAAAAAATAGCTTCGTCGGAGCATTGGATAGAGGGTGCAATAAAATTACCTTTACAGTAGGGGTGGGCGAATATTCGAATTTTCAGATTATTTGTGGCGAATCGAATACGAATTATTCGATTTGGATTTTAAATCGAATAATTCGACTTATTTGAATAGTTCGAACTATTTGAATTATTTAAATAATTCAAATCATTTAAATAATTGGAATATCCAAATTGTTCGACTATCTAAATTCATGAAATAATTCGAATAAGTTTAACAGTCAGGTTTGATGTTAAAAAAAAGAAAAACAAATCTTTTTCATATTTTTAGTATCAATTTTATTATGGAATTGGAATCAACACAACTAACCACAACATTACAGAAAAAAATATTGATTTCAGTTTAAAATTAATATTCACTGAAATAATTATTGTATTTTAAAATTTTCAATAAATGCAGAACAAATAATTACATCAACGTTTGCATAACTAAAATTGTCATTGTGTACTAACAAGTGGAGCCTCCACAACTTCTACTGCATGGAGACGGTATTTTTCATCAGTTGGTAATACATTCCTGTTTCAAAACATATTTTGGCGCGATTGATTATTTAAATTTTTGCATCTACTGTAGAAAAGGAGGGAGGATAGAACATTTATGAAAAAAGTTTTTTTTTTAATTGAACTGTAATAAATTGTTCTCTAAAAATTAATTATATGTTCTAATTTTTTTTATTATTCATCCAAATTTTTTAAATTAATTTATTTAAAAACTTTTAAAAAAATTTAATTATTCCGGAATAGGAATTGATTTTGGCAACATTACCGGTCTCATAATGTTTATCATTTTACTAACTGATTCATTCTTCATTTCGATCGCCGCTCCACCGCACGCCGCTGTTGTTTCAGACATTAAATAGCACACGGCTGCTCTCTATTTTTAGAGTTTTCTCATCCACGGTCGGCTGGCGTTGGCCACTGGTCGAAGTCAGTGGGTTGTGGCACCTGTTGTTTCCACATTATCGAATGGTTTTGCAGCACAACGTGGAAAATATTCACAATTTTGTTTGTTTTTGTTCGACGGAAATAATAACTATAGGTTGAAGCAGACAGCATACTATAATTGGAAGTAACGCCATCGCCAGTGGAAAAATCAATGATGTGGGGGAGAAACATATTATGTATCAGAAAAAGCTAATTAAAAACCGTTTTCCCATCAATATCAAAAAAGAGAAGGCTATGTTGGTTTTCTAAGAAAGGAATTTTATTTTTTTTAATAAACTACGAATGCCTTAGACCATGACAGGTTAATAAAAACTTATTACTTATAAACACAGGATTTGAAACATGACAATTTTTAGGGGTCCAATGTATTCTAATACTTTGAAATCAAATTTAAAAACAGAATTTTTCTATCACTCAACATGCATATTTATAATTTAAAATACGTAAAATTTTCTTATAACGCATCCTGTCAGAAGGAGTAGCCACTAACAATAAGTCAGGCACTAACTACTGGACTTAAAAATGTTACCAGTTAAGTACTAGTTGATCCCAAGAAGGTATTACCTCTACCTTTGCATATAAAATAGGGTTAATGAAAAATTTTATTAAAGCAATGGATCAGAATGAAACAGAGTTCTTGTATTTAAAACAAAAATTGTCGAGACTTATTTGAATCAATTTTTTTTGGAAATGTGAAAGTAGACCAATACTGAGATATTCTGAATGAACTACTTAATGCTAATAAAGAATTGGGATATAAGATGTCTCTCAAAAAGTCTTAAAATTCTGGACTCTTATCTTGATTTCTTTCCCAAAAATGCCATGGAAAAAGGATATCAAGGCATATGAAGTGTCACTTTACTTTACTGCTGGACATTTTTAAGGGATACTCCAGAAATGAAATACCGCCGTAGAACATCGAGACCAACATTTTGAGGTACACACTAGAATAGAAAGTCCTACAGTAAAAAACTATGGGGAATAGTGTCTTCTTTTATTCTTCTTATTAGCAAAAAGGCTATATATCGGTGATGGAAAAGATCTTAGGCTATTTTTGCCTTTTCTCTGGTAAGTTTTACATAATAATTACCTGATTTTGTCCATGTCACAAAATAAGTTTATTTTTGTTTACCAGTAAATTGTTCTTCTTATGCAGCCTTTTGCTCCGGGCTGACATCTGTTGGTACACCGATGGCTCCAAAACCAAGGACGGTGTTGGAGCTGGAATACATGGACAGAGGCCGAGGGCAGAGTTTTCCTTTAGCCTGGGCACTCTCGCAACCATATTTCAAGCGGAGGTATTTGCTATTGAGATGTGTGCTAGATCGCTGGTTGATCGGCACTGCACACGTAAGACAATTAAAATATTCTCCAATAGTCAAGCGGCTCTTAAGGCTCTTGAATCCAGCCGGTGCAATTCGAAAACCGTCTGGAATTGCAAGGATGCGCTGACCAAACTGGGTCAAAACAATAAGGTTCACTACTGTGGATACCTGGACACACCGGCCTAGAGGGTAATGAATCCGCAGACCTCCTTGCCAAAAGAGGGGCGGAGACAAAATTCACAGGGCCGGAACCGGTCATCGGTATATCTTATGAAACGGCCAAGCAGTTTATATGAGCTTGGACACAAAGAGAAAATCTTCGGTACTGGCATGGACTTCCTGGTCTCAGACACTCGAATGCCTTCATAAGCCCACCGAACCAACAATGTACTGTCAAACTACTGCAGCAATCAAGGGTACACCTTAAAACTCTAGTGGGACTGTACACGGGACACTGCAGATTAAAATACCACATGCACAAGATCGGTCTAGCGGAAGACGCCGAATGCCGCATGTGCATGGAGGGGCATGAATCGGCAGAACACATACTGTGTTCGTGTCCAGCAATGGCACGACTAAGATTCGCAATCCTCGGCAATGACACCTTGTTGCCGGGGGAGGTGAAAGATCTTTCTCCCAACTGGATCATCGGATTTATTAGGAGTCTGGACCTGGTGGGAGAAATATAAAAAGGTGTGAGCCACAATAGACCGATCGGTCGCTCCCACTTTAAACCTACCTACCTACCTACCTATGCAGCCTTTGACTTGATTCAATTGTTATTTAATTTGTGGTATGGTAATAAATAAGTTAAAATGGTGAATTTTTTTCTTAACCCTTATAAATTTTAAAAGTTTTGACTTTTTGTTCGGGAAACACACAAACTGATGGTGTAGTCCAAAAGCTGGCGGGAAACTCGGAGAAAGTATACTCAATAAAAGCCAATCTTCACTTGAGCTTTTTAAAGCTCCATTGGTATTATGGTTTAGTGATTGACCCTTTGCGAATTTCATTTTATGTTTTTCTAGAGTACCTGAGTAAGTTTCGGACTGCCAAAGATGCTTGCAAAGAACCATAATATCTTTCACACTAAAGTGGTTTTGTGCTGACGTCAAAAAGGAGCAGCCAACGCCACATTGAAAAAAATAAATATGGAAGAGCCATATACATAATATTTTTACTATTATTCACCAGTTATATTGTATTTATCTAGGGAAATTGCCCTTTATAATAAATGTTGCAACTATTTTCCATGGTAGCAACACCCTTAATGTGTGAAGAATAAAATATTTGGGTTTTTGAATTTATATAAACTACTTATTTCGTGTTCTATTTTTTATATTGCAGTTAAACTTATTTTTTTAAAAAAGTGTGAACTTATTGCCGAAATAATACTATTTAGTACTGTTACATGTACGGTTCTAACAATTTGTATAAAGACAGTTTAATGCGATGATACCCATAGTAGGCCATGTGGACTTCCAGATGTCGATGCTGAAACACAAGGGGTCCAGATTTTTTTTTCAACATTGCTTTGAAAGTTAATAAATGATATAAGCAGGGGTCTATCCAAAACCGAGAAACATGACAAAAAAGTTTGGTAACATGTGACCTGTAATTATTTTTAAAATAGCAATGATCCTACTTATTCTTAAATTTTTATTTGTGCCTTACTTTTTATAAAGGCTTTTTATTAAATTGCCACCATCAACCTTTTTACTTCGTTTTTTATCCACTTTCTTACGCCATTTTGTTAAAGCCTTCTACAATAATTATTAATAACAATAAGGATACCATATTTCTGCTTAGAACTTAAGTACCATTTACAGAAATGAAAGTCGGTAGTAGGTGGTAGAGGAGCTTTCCTCGCCTGAGGCGGTACCAACCCACTTGCCCTTTAAAGGACTCGTGAAGTCTCAGGACGTTTCGAGTTCTGGGCGGTGAGTCAGTTTTCCTTCTTCCTCTTCCTTCTTCCTCTTTTAGTTTTCCTTCTTCCTCTTCTTTCTTTTTCTTTTCTTTCTCTTTTTTTCCACTCTACTAAAATTTGGAAATAATGATGATGGCACACCCGAACGTAAAGTTATCCGGAGGTAAAATACCCCTCCATTCGGTTCTCCGGGCGAGGGGTACATTTGGGGGGCCACCATCGAAAAGTCTAATATCCTTCACAAATATATGTGGGCTTAACTCCAACGTAAACTCTGTTCACCATTATCTTCAATCCTCCAAACCCCAGATACTATTTCTCACCGAAACCCAAGTAAGTCCCAAAACAGCAACCAACCACCTCCTTTTCCCAGGTTATGAACTTATTTCATCTTTTCGACCCCATGGCGGCGTTTGTGCTTACGTTCGCAACGACCTGTCTTGTGCCAGGGTTTCTAACCTCGAATCGGGTAGGCCTGATATTCTATGGCTCAAACTTTCTTTCAAATCTTCTACCAAATTTATCTGCTGTATATACCGGTCCCCGTCCGACAATTCCTACAACGAGCTCTTTGATTTCCTTTCAATAAAGATCGACAATATTATTTCCCAGTTTCCGTTGGCCGAAGTAATCGTTCTCGGGGATTTTAATGTTCATAATAAGGATTGGCTAGGATCCACAAAAACTGATACACAAGGCAGAGCAGCAGAAAATTTCGCAATCAGCAACTCGCTCACCAATCTAATTATGGAACCTACCTACTTTCCTAGGGTTCCCACCCATAATTCTAACCCTAGATCTCTTTCTTACTTCCACCCCCGAACTCTATCAAGCATCAGTAACTGCTCCCCTTGGTCGCTCTGACCATGGTTTGGTCACCGTATCTTACTCCACTCATTTTGAGGCAACTGAAAGCATGCCGACACGAATCGTCTGGCACTACAATTCGGCCGACTGGGATGGTCTGAGAGATTTCTTTGCCAGCTACCCTTGGGATCCTACCTGCTTTTTTACTTTCGATCCTTCCGAAATTTGTAAACAAATTACCGAAACAATTCAACTAGGCATTGAGACCTATATTCCCCACACTAAAAAGAACCCCGTAACTTCAAATCACAAACCGTGGTTTTCTAAATCCTGTGACAAAGCCAGACTTTTAAAAATCCAAGCCCACAAAAAGTTTCTTCAAAACCCCAGTCCCGAAAATCGACAGGCTAACATCGAAGCGAGAAATCAGTATAATGAGACTATCTCAGAAGCAAAAGACCATTTTAACAATCGAATAAAAGATAAAGTTCTCTCTTGCTCAAATGGCAGTAAAGCTTTCTGGTCCTTTGCCAAAAATATTAGTCAGAACTTTTGCACAAATTCTTTTCCACCCCTAATCTCTGAAGATGGAATTGTCTCTACCTCCAAAGGAAAAGCCGAACTATTTGCCAAACAATTTGCTACCAATTCTACGCTTGATCCTCCTACTAATCTTCCCCTTCCAACAGTTGTCCCTGTTTCACATAAAATGTCCGATATAATTTTTAAAGTTAAACAGATCAAGCGTATTCTTTCTTCTCTTAATACTAAAAAATCGTCTGGGCTGGATGGCATACCAGCAATCGTCTTAAAAAAATGTGCTCCCGAGCTTGCACCCATCTTAACTCGCCTCTTTCGAATCTCTTACGACACGGGCATTTTCCCGGAGAGTTGGAAAGCTGCACGTGTGCAACCTGTCCCCAAAAAAGGATCCAGAAGTCACCCTTCCAACTATAGACCTATATCTCTTCTTTCAGTTGTTTGCAAAGTAATGGAAAAATTCATTAATTCCCAAATCTTAATGTATCTGGAAAAACATAAGATCTTACATGATAGACAATATGGATTCCGTCACAGTAGATCCACAGCTGATCTTCTTTCCTTTGTCTCACACAACTGGAACAAGTCCCTTGAGTTTCTTGGTGAATCTCAGATCGTTGCTCTTGACATATCCAAAGCTTTCGATCAGGTCTGGCATGATGGGCTTCTTAACAAACTTCCTTCTTACGGCCTTCCACCTAAGCTTTGCTCTTGGCTTTCCAGTTTCCTTTCTAATCGACGTATATCAGTTAGTGTAGATGGTCATTCCTCCAGTTTCTACCAAATTAATGCTGGAGTGCCCCAGGGCTCAGTGCTGGCACCCACGCTGTTTCTTCTACACATTAACGATCTTCTCTCTTCCACAATCAATCCCATTCATAGTTTTGCTGACGATAGTACCCTCCACTCTAGTATTCAATTTCTTAAGCCACCGTGTAATCCTGATTTCGAAAACAAGCGCAGGTCAATGCAGATATCTCTTTCACAAGACCTTAAACTTATCTTGGATTGGGGCGCCAAAAATCTTGTTCAATTTAATGCCTCGAAAACACAGTCATGTTCCCTGTCGCGAAAAAAGTCTGCAAATGCTCATCCCTTACATATGAGCGCCCAAGTTCTGCAGAACAAAGAGTCGTTTAATCTTGTCGGCGTTACTTTTGAGAATAACCTCAACTGGCACAAACACATTTTATCCATAGCTTCAGAAGCTTCAAAAAAGATTGGATTTCTCTTCCGAGCCAGAAAATATTTCTCTTCTTCCAATTTGTACACTCTGTATGTATCCCAAATCAGACCCTCTTTAGAATATTGTTCTCATGTCTGGGGAATGGCGTCCCCTACAACACTTAGCATTCTGGACTCCATTCAAAGAAGAGCCGTTCGTCTTATTAATGATCCAACGCTCACAGAAAGGCTTCCTCTTCTTGCCCACCGTCGAGCTGTAGGGGATCTGTCGCTCTTCTATAGGTATTTTCACGGCTTCTGCTGCAGAGGAGTTGGCCAGTATAATTCCTTCTCTGGCAGCTCCCAACAGAGCAACACGTAATGCAACTTTTATGCATCCTTTTACAGTTCAGTTAGAGAGGCCCCGAACTTCCCGCTTTCTTCGTTCCTTCATCCCTAGAGTGTCAAGACTGTGGAACCTGCTGCCCGCAGAAGTTTTTCCTTCTCCTCCCAATCTCCAAAAATTTAAGTCCCGTGTGAACAAACTCCCTCTCACCACACTGAAGACACCCACGGTACGTTAGTACTTAGGCATCAGCCTTCGTGGACTGTCCCAAGATAAAAAAAAAAGTCGATGCTTTGTTACAGAAGCAAAGGAAAACTATTAATGCTTTCGGCCTATGTTAGTACAGTCCTCCATAGTTAGTACGTAGTTTAAAAAAATTTCAAAAGTATGTTAGTTTACAATTAACAAAAATAAGACACATCACTTTAAACATTAATATTTACTTTACTAAAATACGAAACATCAAATAGCACATTAATGAAATAAATTAGAATCAAGTTTAAACCACTCGCGTCTAGAGGGGGTCTCTGGCGAGCTTCTTGACATAACCTAAAAAATTAAATTTTAATGTGTAAAGTAATAATTTGGGTTTTTTTCTAATACGTTCCCGCATTTTTACGTCTGAAATATAATTGGGGAAAATAAAAAGCCGCTTTGCTAACCAGAACTTATCATGACCGACTAGAACTTAGGGCTTTTGAATTCGTCTAAATTATTTGTTGAAGTTATAAACAAAATTTTAACAACATATTAGAAAAAACCTGGGAAATATATAATTACACTTTTAAAAAAATTATAACTTCAACCATATAGACGCGAGTGTTTAAACCTAGTTATTTCTTTTGGTATTTGTTTTGGTAAAACATATGTTTTATAATCTGGTTAGGATTTTTGGAAAATAAAACCATTTGAATATTATATTTACATGTATTTTTGTTTGGCCAGTATCCTCGTTTTTCATACTGTGGCTGATAAATTTAAATTTATAATAGATAATAAACTTGTTATACTCTCCGCTACTGATTGCTTATATTCACTTGTTCTAAATTTGTTGATGTGTGAGGACCTAGAAAATTTCTTTTCTCTGGGATTTATTTATTACCACGTTATGTTTGTGGTTGTATACATAGATCAAGTTAGATTTTCCCCGTTTTTTATATTAAAGAACTCTTAAAATGAGCCATTTTTTTTAAAGGAAAAACATTTTGTTTTGATTGCAATTTATTCGCGATACGGCCAATAGGATTTTTGTGAAGAATGGGAAAACAAACAAGACGATTTTTTGTAAAACCTCATCGGTGCATTTTGTCGCTGACATTTTTAAAAACATTAATAACTTGGATCCTTTTAAAGTTAAAGAGCTGTTCTTTTGGAAAATAATAGTGCCATGAGTCTCATTCTATTTAAGCATTGTTTAGAGATCCTATAATCATACCGTTATTGTTTTAATGATTTTTAGGCCCAAGTAAGTCCATCTTCTGATTAAACAATTCAAATAGTTCTTGCATGTTAGACATCACTTAACCTTAAATAAAATTGATTTTCCGAAACCAAATGGTAAAAAGGCTAAGTTTAGAAACATTGTCTAATTTAACCTTAAACTTAAAATTGAACTTACCAACTTATTTATAATGGTTTTAAATCAAAATAGGCATAATCTTTTTGATTTGGAGTTATTTAAGAGAATACACATTGCATATAAAAAAAAATTATTCAATTTTAAATTTAATGAAATGGGAATGAAAGGAAGAACTTTTTTACTTTTTACGTCCTTGTACCTAATAAGCAGAAGTAAGTAACTGCTTCTTTAACAACTATTTAAACATTTGTGGAATTATGTTGTCTTTTACAAACAAGACAGTAAAGAAATTAGGAAATTATTTTCGGAGGAATTTTTATCTTTAGGGGCGTGAAAAATTTAATAAATAAAAAATCCAGGTAATTTATGATTCTAATCCATGGTTGTTCAAACTGAAGAAAAAGAACTAAGGCTGAGTTATTTAAGTCAATTATTAAAACAATTTTAAAAATATATATATATATATATATATATATATATATATATATATATAATATATATATATATATATATATATATATATATATATATATATATATATATATATATATATATATATATATATATATATATACTAATAAGGGTTTCCCAGAATATGTGGGCAATCTCTCGTAATCTAATAGAAGACCTAAAAATATTATAAGTTTCCATAAACTTTTTTTTAACGAGCCTTCTCGACGAAAACACAGTCTTCCTAAAATGAACCCATCAAATCATATTTGGCTTATTTAAGGTGTGGTTCCTTCCACGCGGCCGTCGCATCCGACTAACGCAATGCGATAACGACCAGGCCGTTTAATGGGTGGTTTCTTAGGACCGCGGCTCAAACTCGCGATAAAAAATTAAGAAAGGGAATAATCTTTGGTAAGAATCGTGATGGATGATCTAGCAATATATTTATTATTGGAGAAGGAGGAAGGGATGACGAATATATTACAATAGCAATCTGAAACATACATGTCTCTATTTCAATATTTCAGCAAAAACCAATGAGGTTGTTTACTACATTAATAAATGACATCTCAACAGGAATGATAAAATTTAAAAATATTTTAGTGAATAAAGCAGAGTTTAGTTTATTCTTGACTTAATAAAAGACGATTAAGTCCGAGCCAGAAAACAGGTTGAATATCCAATAACCCAAAGAAAAAATTTTATTAAGTTAATCTGTACGGGTGAACCAAATTCGAGTCTCATCATTAGGATCTCGAAACTTAAAGAGATACGAGATTCGGTTAAATAAGGCAAATGAATATGATGCTAATCAAATGCCACCTTGAACTTTAAAAATTTTCGAATACTTACTTTTGGAAAAAACCGATTATTAACCAATTTCGATTTTTATTTTTACGAGTTTTTGAATCGAGTAACAAAATACCTTTTACATTCCATTGCTACTTTTCATGTTCTACAAGATAGTGTTATTAGATTTATACACCAACATTCTCTTTAGCTGTATCATCAAGCTGTTTTTAAATCGCCCTGGATTTTTAATTATGATTTTACGAGATCTATTCAGTTCCAAAACCATAATGTATTGCACTTATTCAGAAAAATTAATAATGTTTTTATAACAATACCATATATTTATTGAGGTCAAGAAATATATTTTTCGGATCTTGGGAAACTAAACTGATTTTTTTGAATAAGACGAAACTCTTGATTTGGATCTTAAAGCTCTTAAAATACGTAATAGAAAATCAGGATCTCATTTAAAAAATAAAGTTTAATTTTAACAATTAAAAAAAACACCGGATATTCCACACAAAACAACACAAACAAAATATCAGTCGCAGACACGACTGCGTCTACACTGCTTCTTCAGCAGTCCAGTCGCATCAATCGCAGTCGTTGACAGCGGACGCATACGACGGCCGCTTGGAAGAAACCAGGCACATTTAAAAACACTTTGCCGCTAACGTAGTGCGTTGGCCGCATGCGGCGGCCGCGTGGAAGGAAACATACCTTTAGTTTGCCAGGATCAGACTAGCTCTGACACAAGAATAGCAAATTTTGTAACACCCTGTATGATAGATATTATTTTTGGAAAGCTTTAAGCTTAAACTAAAAAAAATGTATTCTTGATTGACCTCGATAAAATCAACTGTTTACGAAAAATAAAATGTCATGGTTGTTATTTTTTTTACATTATACAGGGTGTTTTCTTATTGTACGTCAATATTTAAGGGGGCAATTTTTGAGTCCATTTTAAGAAGAAAACTTCATATGAACGTATGTCCTAAACGTCTTAACTTTTGAGATACAGGATGGTAAAATTTTTAAAAATAAATCATTTATTATTAATATTTGTAATACCACTTTAGATATTTTAATGAAATTTGGTACACATGTACTATGTATCAAGAAGCATTTTTTAGTGTACCACATTTTTTTTTATTTGCCAAAATAGGCAGGTCAAATTCTGTACGAACGCCAAATATTGACGTACAATTAGAAAACACCCCGTTTAATGTAAAAAAAATACCAACCATGATATTTTATTTTTCGTAAACAGTTGATTTTATTGATATCAATCAAGAAAACTTTTTTAGCTTAAGGTTAAAGCTATCCAAAAATAATATTATTGAGCCTTTATCATACAGGGTGTTAAAAAATTGCTACTAATGTGTCAGCCAGTACAAACTAAATAAGCCAAATATGATTTAATGGGTTTATTTTAAAAATACTTATCTAGTAACCATCATTTTAAAAAAATATTAAATTACGCCTAGTATTTTAAAATTTATATAAACAAAAACGATTTTCAGGGTCGTCCGTTGTGTACCGATATCTCCGTAAGGAAGGGTCATAGGAAAAAAGTTTATGGAAACTTGTCATAATATTTTTAGGTTTTCTATTAGTTTCCGAGAGATTGCCCACATATTCTGGGAGACCCTGTATTGTTTGTAATTTGTCAGAAAATTTTATTCTTCTTAACTTTTTTCAAGTAAACGCGTATTGTTAATTTTTTTTTTGGATTTACATATTATTTAGCTAACCACCAACTTTAGGTTTGCTGCAACTATATTTAACAAAACTCTTTAATTTCACAAATAATTTTTTAACAAGTCAGATATTTTGATAATAATAATGTCTATATGAAAAAGTTGAATTTAACGTTTAACATTTTTTTCATAAGAATTTGAAACAAACATTGTATTCGTTAAATGGGACTTTCTTATATGGACTTTATTATTTGTGAAATTTTAGAGTTTTTTGAAAAATCATTGCAACAAAGCTGAAAGCGGCGGTAAGCTAAAAAAATATAAATTCAGTTAAGTTTCAAAACCACGCGTTAATTTAAAAAATGCTTTTAAAAATTATTTTTTTAAATGCGTGAAACGATAAATTTTTCAAAAAATAAAATTTGGATAAGGGGTCATATTTTAGTATTTAAGCACAACTTGTGATACTAAATACCTTCTCTATTAACCATTTTGTTAAATTTTTTGAAATAAGGGTACGTTACTCTTAGGCAGTTTAAAGTTTTTGCAGTTTTTGTTTTAAGTATACTTTGTACATATATCTTTTAATTTGTAATAAAACTAACCTCTGCTTATGTACTTTGTCCATTTCGCAACTTTTATAAAGAATAAAATTTTCTGACGAATTTTGAATAAAAAATTTTTATTTGATGCAAACTTAATGGACCACACTGTATACAATAAACAAACTATGTAAGTTTTTCTTAAGGTATATAAATTTCTATGTTATTCCTATAAGGGTCTGTATATTGACGTCAATTCAAAATAAATAAGCAGCCTACAGACAAAACTGAAATATTTATGGGCATTTTAAGGATAACTTGATTATTCCCTAACTTTGTGGGGGTGGCTTTGGCTATTTGGCAAATTCTCGCTATTCACTTTTTTTTATTAATTAAAGTAGTTTAATACCAAACACGATCCCAAAGTTATAATTTTCAATTGTTATTTAAAAAAAGACCTTTAATTACCAAAATAAATTTTAAAAGTTATGTGAAAAAAATGCAGGCTGTTCAAAGTTTCTAATACGAATACGGTAGATTTATTTGAGTGATGGACTCTTTATGCCTATTCTGTTATAAGAGTATAAAAATGAAGAATTTTTTATAATTTAATTTCCATTTAAAACTAATTTGTTGTAAATTAATTATGCCGCCCAGACGATAGGTTCTCGTCTCTCGTATCTTTTAGTTTCTCTGGAGGTCCTTTGGTTTTCGACCAGATTTTTGACGCAAAATGAAAAAAAAACAATATGACCTTAATATTAATTTAAAAATTAAGATTTCTAGTTAGAATTAAAAATAGTATGGGGTATGTATATTTAAAGATTGGATCAAAAAATATATACAAATAGAAATAAGTATATACCGGGTGACAACGAAATCACTACCCAGCCTTTTATTTTCTTGAATAAAAACATATAGCTTTCAAATTTTAGGATGCTATAATATATCATAGGATACTGATTTTGGATATTATAACATGTGTCTATCACTTCCGGTTTAACCGGAAACGACATCAACTTTAATTTTTTCAATGGAATATCCTGTATATTTTTTAAAATTTGGATTCTACAAATCATTTCTGATATAAAATGTATATTATGTCCTATACCTATCTCGGCTAGTTTCTGAGAAAATGGCGATTAAATATGTCCAAACTACAGCATATTATGCAGTTTTATGGGAAAACAAACAAATGATATAAAAAATTATTATGTTTAATTTAATTTTTTCTGAAGACTCTATCTGTGGAGGTCATAATAAAACTACTTCCGGCTTTACCGGAAGTGCTGCGAAAATTAACTTTTCCAATAATGTTACTTCAAAAATTTAAATGCAACACCCTGTATATTTTTTAAATTTGGATTCTACAGGTTATTCCTGATATAAAATCTGTATAATATCCTATACCTATCTTTGTTAGTTTTTGAGACAATGGCGATTGAAGATGTCCAAACGACCGCATATTATGCAGTTTTAGGGGAAACAAATAAACGTTAAAAACATTTAATATTTTTTAATTTAGCTCTAAATTATTTTTTAATTAGCTACTTAAATAAAAAACTAATATTAAAATAACAAAATTGCTCCAAAGAGACGCCTGAATTATTTTAAGCTTATTAATTTTTTAACATTTATAATCTATCTATAACTGCATAATGTGCGGTCGTTTGGACATCTTTAATCGCCAATTTCTCAAAAACTAACAAAGATAGGTATAGGATATTATATGAATTTTATATCAGGAATGACCCGTAGAATCCAAATTTAAAAAAATATACATGGTGTTGCAATTAAATTTTTGAAGTAACATTATTAGGAAAGTCAATTTTCGCAGCACTTCCGGTAAACCGAAGTATTTTATTATGATCTCCACAGATAATGTCTTCAGAAAAATTAAATTAAACATAATAATTTTATATTATTTATTTGTTTTCCCATAAAACTGCATAATGTGCGGTAGTTTGGACATCTTAAATCCCATTTTCTTAAAAACTAGCAGAGATAGGTATAGGATATAATTTAGATTTTATATCAGGAATGATCCTTAGAAACCAAATTTTGAAAAATATACAGGGTGTTCCGTTAAAAAAAACAAAGTTGATATCGTTTCCGGTTAAACCGGAAGTGATAGGCACATCTTATAATATCCAAAATCGGCATCTTTAATATAATATGTAATTCTAAAATTTGAAAGCCATATGTTTTTATTCAAGAAAATGAAGGGCTGGGTAGTGATTTCGTTGTCACCCGGTATATACAGGGTGTTACTTAATGGTATGTCATAATTTGAAGGAGGCATTCCTGGATCGATTTTAAGTCGAAAAGTTCATATAAACGTGGGCCCTAAAATGCTTAGTTATTAAGATACAGGGTGTTAAAGTTTTATTTTATTTTCACTTTTTAATACATTTTCAAAGACGGTTTGAGATATTGAACTGAATTTTGGCACAGGATATTATGGCATAAAAACACACTTTTCAGATGTTCATTTAATTTTTTTTTTCAACCAGTGGCGTAGCTATGACGAATTTTCAAAACAATTTTACAAAAAAAATACTACGCCATTGACTTGGGAAAATAATTATGGTTTTATAATAATTATCAATCAATTATAAACAAAAAATCCCTCTTTCATTTTTGCCGTAAAACTTACCGTTTGGGAGAAATCGTTAATTAAAAAAATGTCTTATGTACCCAAATTGCATCTTGAAAAATTATTATTGAAATAAATCAAGTTAGCTTTGCTCGTTGCCAGCGATTGTTGTTTTGTTGTTGTAAACATTATGACACTGACGTTAATTATCATTCTTGACAGTTTGTATTTATTTCTCCTTCGATCTTAAAACGTGCATTTTGCTAGTTAAAAAAAATGGTAAATTATTCTAATTTGGAAATGACACAAATGCATTTCCTTAATGGTCTAGCTAATGGTAATGCTGTGGAGGCGCGGCGTTGTATCAAGAAAGGTATCCTAATCGCGCTCCCAGATAGACGAACATTTATAAACATTCATCGTCGTCTGACTGAATCTGGCAGTTTTAAAGCTAATATTTCCGAGGAAGGCCCCGTACAGTTAGAACACCGGCAGTGGAGGCTGTCCTGCATGCAGTCGAAGAGGATCCAACCACAAGTACGCGAAAAATAGGTATGGCATTAAACATCTGCTACAAGACGGTATGGGAGATTTTAAGAGATTCTTTGTTATATCCTTTTCACATACAAAGGGTTCAGGCATTGCTTCCTAGAGATTATGAACCACGTACGCAATTTTGTAGATGGTATCTCCAAAAAGTAACAGAAAATCCTCATTTTGATGCCAAAATATTGTTTACGGACGAAGCAAATTTTTCAAGAAATGCAATAACCAATTTCCATAACAATCATTACTGGGCCCAGGAAAACCCTCATGCGATTACAGAGACACATTTTCAGGAATAATTTTCACTGAACGTTTGGATCGGTATCGTATCCGACCATTTAATTGGACCATTTTTTTTACCAGGACGCCTTAACGGACAGGATTATTGTAATTTTCTCCAAAATGATTTGCCTTTGCTTCTTGAAAATGTTCCTCTTCAGTTACGGCAACAACTTTGGTTTATGCATGATGGCGCTCCCGCCCACTTTAGCATATTGGCTCGTGAGCATTTAAATAGAGCCTACCAAAATCATTGGATAGGCCGTGGAGGACCACAATTTTGGCCACCTAGATTGCCTGACCTGAACAGCCTAGATTTTTTTTTGGGGACACCAAAAATTAGTTTATCATACATTAGAAGAACTCAGAAATAGAATTATTGACGGATGTGAAACTATCCGAAACACGCATGGAATTTTGAAAGGGTTCGTAATTCAATGAGAAGAAGAGCAGAAGCCTGCATAGAGGCGAGAAGGTGGTCATTTCCAACATTTTTGTAAATTATGTATGTATTGTATTTAATTGTTATTGCTTTTTGTTCACCTTTAGTTTGTAAGAAAATAGCTTAAAAATAAATATTTGAAAAATGTATTTAATTAAAATAAAAGTTTAACACAATCAAGAATGATAATTAACGTCAGTGTCATAATGTTTACAACAACAAAACAACAATCGCTGGCAACGAGCAAAGCTAACTTGATTTATTTCAAAAAAATTTTCAAGATGCAATTTGGGTACAAAAAGACATTTTTTAATTAACGATTTTTTCCCAAACGGTAAGTTTTACGGCAAAAATGAAAGAGGGATTTTTTGTTTATAATTGATTGATAATTATTATAAAACCATAATTTTTTCCCAAGTCAATGGCGTAGTATTTTTTTGTAAAATTTTTTGAAAATTCGTCATAGCTACGCCACTGGTTGCAAAAAAATTAAAGAACATCTAAAAAGTGTGTTTTTATGCCATAATATCCTTCAAATTCAGTTCAATATCTCAAACCTCTTTGAAAAATGTATTAAAAGTGAAAATAAAATAAAACTTTAACACCCTGATCTTAAAACTAAGCATTTTTGGGCCCCCTTTATATGAACTTTTCGACTTAAAATCGATCCAGGAATGCCTCCTTCAAATTATGCATACCATTAAAGTAACACCCCTTTTATATTATATATATATAATATATATATATATATATATATATATATATATATATATATATATATATATATATATATATATATATATATATATATATATATATATATATATATATATATATATATATATATATATATATATTATAAAATATATATATATATATATATATATATATATATATATATATATATATATATATATATATATATATATATATATATATATATATATATTAAAATATATATATATATAT